>QLSR01000132.1:0-46653 GCA_031780015.1 Citrullus colocynthis
TGATGGTCTTAGAACATCAAGAAAGGTTTATATTTTTTTTGATGTGCATGTATATCCAGAAAAATATTTTTCTTGATTGAAAAGTACGTAAGAAAAAGCCCAAATAATGAATTCTCGTTTTTTGATTTGTTGATTGTAAAAAAACCATAAAAAAATTCGACCATCAAGAAAACGACCTTTTGCCCATCAAGAAAACGTTCTTTCTTGATGGTCAAGCTTCAATACTTGATGGGCAAAAAACATCAACATAACCTATCTTGATGGCCATGACCACTAAGATAGGGTTTGTGTTGATGTTTTTGGCCATCAAGAAAACGACCTATCTTGATCGACGAGCTTTCTTGATGTTTTTTGGTCATCAAAATATGTCTTTCTTGATTTTTTTTTGCCATCAACAAAAGCCAAATTTCTAATAGTGTAAGTCCAACCTTTTTCCTAGTTTTTGACAAATTTCACTATGTCCAATTTTACCTACAACATTGTCACTCAAAAATTCTTAACCATGGTTATTGATCCAAACATAAATTAATGAATAAAACACCAATTGCCATTTTAAAATTTGATAGTTCATCACAACTGTTGGAACATATGAGAGTAGCAAAATTCAAATCTACAAGTTTGTAGCAAACTGTAGACGCTCATATGAACTATTGTGAGGTATGACAATATATAATTTTTGGTCTTATACAAAAAACTCAACTAACACCAAAAAAAAAAAAAAAAAAATGGTTCACACTAGTCCATCATATGGCACAATTGACTTTGGAAAAAAAAAAAAAAAACTTGTTTGACTGAAGTTACACAATTAAGAAATTGTATAAAAATGAGGCTAACCTAATTCCTATTTTTTAATTAGCCAGAGAAAGGGGATGCAAAATTAAAAATAGGATAAATAAATATGGCTCTACACTTCAAAATTGTATAATAAAATTCCTAAATATTTTAAGTTTGTGTCGTAATAAATCTCTAAAAGTGTCTAAAAGAAGCACGTGGAATTTGTATAGTTTATAATGTTCATCTCTTCAAAGAACAACTTTTTTAAAAACTTCAAAAAGTATTGAGGTTGAATCTCATTATAACTAAGGATTCTTGTGGTTACGTAGAATCCAACTACAATCAAACCTCGAGCGAAGAAGGATTTTCCCCTTTTTCGCCCGCCTCTTTTGTCTAAGAACGTTGGTTTTAAGAATGAGCGTGTTTGCCTTTCTCCGACCCTTCTACCCAACTAGAGAGCAGATAGCTAATACGTCTCACTCATCAAACATGGTTATGTGGTTAGTCTATGACCTTTGGATATTAAAAGCGTCCGTCGAATGATTTCATATATGATAGTTATGTAGGCACTTCTCATTTTGTGTCTAATAATTTTTTATAATGAATGAACTTATTAAATATAAAATAAAAGATTTAGAAACTAATTAGACCCAAGTTAGAGATTAAAAGTATAATTGACTTCAAAACCTGATGTAACAAAAAAAGAGAAAGAAAAGGAAAAAAGAAAAAGGAAAAGAAAAGGAAAAAAACACGTGAGTTAATTGTAACTTAGTGGTAGGCCTAATTTATAGTGGGTAGCGTAGAGCATACATTTGTTTTCTTTTAAAAAATCAAAGTTAAAATATAATTTGTTACTATAATTTAAAATTTATCAATTTTAGTCTTTTTATTTTTAAATGTCTAATTTTAATTATTATATTTTCAATAAATATTAAATTTAATCACTAAAAATTAATTTTAAACAAATAAAATTAATTAAATAATCATAATAATTTTGGTGTAAATTTAAATGTTAATAAAAAATAGAAAGATAATAAAAATATTTACAATAAATCAGTAATTAAGATTTATTAAAAATAGAAATATTAAAATAGACGAATAAAAGAAGGGAAACTTTTCAGCTAATGATTACGATAATTTTAAGATATAATAATTTTGTGTACCAGCTCCTCTTCCCTTCTCTTACGGTGGAATCCAATGATGACATTGTCGCAGATCTTGAAGGACAAATAATTATTACAATAAGCATTTATCATTTTGACTTTGCTAATAAAAATATGTTTGAATTAGCATAACTATAATTCTTAGAGATTAAAATTTCGGTTTCTCATTCCTTTAACTATTGTACTAAAAACAAAACAATAGTTAAAGAAAATTCATTAGGTTTTTTTTTTCTCTTCAAATAATCTTCCTACATTAATAGTTTATTTAAGTCTAAATTATAAAAAATATTTATAAATTAAATTTTGAGTTTTGTTTTAAAGATACTCTTAAATTTTGAACAATTTCAATAATACCTTTGAATTTCTTTAAAAAAAATATTCAAAATTATTCTTTCGATAGGAAAATAATTAGAAACTGACATGGATCATTCAAAAAATCAAAATTATGTGGATCGTCTTGTTCATCAGCAAGATCACTTGTCAGAAAAGTTTCCGTTTTCTTTTTTTTTTTTTGCCTTATTTTCTCATTTAATTCCTAATTTTTTTTTTATACCTCATGTCATACCGATATTCATTCCAAATCAAATAGTCTTTTTCGATTAGTTTGCCAACATCGAGGATAATTACTTTGAACCGTTCTTTGAGATTTTTCAAAGTTCATGAGTATTTTTTACACCGGACTAAAAGTCTAGAAGTTCTTTCTTTTTTTAAAACCTAGATTTAGATAATTCCTTCTGGAATAACTTTGCATGGTTTTTAACTTTTTTTTAAAAGAATCAATTGTTAACTCAAAATAGGTTAAGTTTTATCAATCTTTCCACCCAACTATTCATTTTTATTAAATTGTATCTCAATAAGTGTTGCAATTTTAATTACGGTAGCAATTTAAATAGCCCCAATAAATTTTTGCTCGAAACATCATTAATAAAAATATTCTTAAATGTATGTCATGAGCTATAAAACTCCTAAATATAATAATGATGAATATGTTATAAGTTATGTCTAATAATAAACAAAATAAGAAGGGAGTATAAAGGTGCGCTTAAAATATACTTTTAATGTCTAATTTAGAAAATAAGTCAATTTGAAAAAAAATATAAATATTTTGACCATCACTCAAAATAGATTTTGAAAATTATTAGTATCTTTATTTTAAATTGTTACTATCAAAAGTGTTTAAATGAAAATAAATTTTTAAAAATGTATATTTTTTAAGTTAATCCAAACGGACCTAAAAATAATTATATTAGAGTAACATATATTTAAAAAGAAAAAAGAAATCATGTGTGAAAAAACAAAATAGGACTAGTAAAATAAAAAGGGTTGAATTGTGATTTTTTGTTGGTCCACAATCCTCACACAGTTAAATGTAGTGTGATATGATCCTATAAAATTACCCCTACTTTAATTCAACAGTCAATACTTAACATCTTTTATTGGCAATTATTTACAACAATTTCTTTGACTTACAATATGTTATTTCGAATAACCTATAATTTTTTTTTTTTTTATGGAGTCAAAGAAAGTCAAACCGTGGCGGATCCAAGATTTTATGTGGAGAATAAGTTCATATAAATTTAATTTTAAATGCATTTATATTATATTCAAATCATATAATATCGTCGAAGTGAACCATAACTAACTGGCATACGAGCACATCCAAAATTTCATACTAGGGACACAATATATAATGTTAAAATTTTAGCCCGTAAACTTATAAATTTGTGTCATATATAGTTCTTGAACTTAAAAAAATGTGTATTAAATCACTAAAATCTCGATTTGTGTGTCTAAAATGTATATTTAAAAAAAAACGTAACTATTGCCTACAAAATAAAAAATTTAAGGCTCAATTAGAAACAATTTTTTTTGTCTAATACAATGATTTATTTTTAAACGTTTTTAATATTTTATGAGATTTTTAGATACAAAATTGAAAGTTTGTATATTTACATTTTTAAGGGACTTATTAAAATTAAAATTGAAAGTTTAGATATTTATTAGTCATAATTTTTAAAACTAAGGATTCAACTTGTACTAACTTGAGTGTAATTTTAAAATAAATAAAAGACAAAAAATTTATATATGAAAATGGTGTTTGTATGTCTCAGTTTTCAAAACTTACAAACCAATAATGAAATAGTTACTAACTGACTGAGCTCAAAATTTTAAAAATATTTGTACGTAAACATGTAAAAGAAATAAAAATTGATCAAATATATAAAAGAAAAAACAACTGCAACCAGCTAGACTCGAATAAGGATCACCAACTAATTTAGGATTCAAGGAGCACATGTTAATATATATCTAAAAATTAATACATATTTTTTATATTTATTAAAAAAAAATGAAATATATATGTCTAAAATGACACGATGTGAGGGGCACATAGATCCACCCATGGCAACTAATGAAAAAAAATCATATAAAAAGTATTGTAAAGAATAGATATTAACAACACATACTACATTTTGAACATTTTTTTTCATATAATTATGCATTTTAAAGTGTTATATTCAAAATTTAAATACAGAAATTTTTTTTTTTTATAGAATTCAAAAATACATTTGAAGAAAAACAAAATACAAATTATTTGCCAAATAGGTATTTATTGAATTTAGTGAATTGAATAACATTGATTGTTTTTCAAATAGACCAGGTAAACACTAAATTCATTTTACAAATCATAGATTTCAACAATCACTTCAAGAAACATCAATGTATTGTTGGGATAAATACTAAATTCATTAGATCAATTATCTTCTCTTGTGTGAATCTAGTAGAAAATTAGTTAATTAGAAACAATAATAATTATCAAGCAGAGGACATAAGCAACTTTAACATGGAAAAACCTCTTCAATATGAAAAATAAAAAATCACGAATCGAAATTAAAAATCTTCACAATAATCAATAATAGGTACAACGAGTTCTCCTCTAGTTGCATACATAATAAGAATCTCAAGGTTAATAATCTCAACGATAAAGGATAAGAATAGATTATCTATTAGAAATGTCCCACTTACTCCTGAAGTTTACATGATATACTTAAAACCTAGCGCATAATATTGGGCCTTCACAATATGTGAAATAAGCCCATCATTTATTATGTACCTCTATCCATCTTTTTAAGATTACAATAACATCATATAGACTAAGAATTGAACATTGGAAAACATCTAAGCCACTAGATCTATGCAATAGTTAGAATTTTAAATCTCACAGAATCAAGTTCAAAGGCAAGTTTTCCTTCTCATAATTTCCTATAATGGATCCATATCTTCTTTTTTTTTTTTCCCCTCTTTTAGATTCTTCTATTTTCATTTTATTTATTTTATTATTTGTTAGGTGTGAAATTGTAGTTTCACTTTTTATATATATATATATATATATATATATTTTGTGCTTAGTTTGTTAATTATCACTTGAAGTAAATTGAAATGCTAAGATTATGTATTTTCTAAATCTCCCGCAAATAAAATAGTTTAAAACTTGTATTAAATAGCCATGATATTTTATTGGACAAAATTTTCTTCCATCCCTTTTGAAAAGGAAAAGGTAAAAAGGCATCAAACACATGTGAGGCAACTGAATTTTCATATGGGACACATAGATGGGAAGTATTGAACCAATTCTCTCATCTTTTTCGCTTTCTTTTTCTTTACCCGTCTTTTTTTTTTTTCAATTTTATTCATCGTGCAAATAGACAATTAAAATGTTGTAAAATTATCCATCCAACGCATAGAACAATGAGTAAGGCATCAATAACATCTCAGGAGTCGAAGGTTTGATCTCTTATCCTTGCAATTGTTGAACAACTTTTTTTTTTTGTTCGATATATTTTAATTGATTAAATTATCAATTTCTTTCTTTAAAACTATAATATCTTCCTATATTTTTATAGTCACTTTTTGTGGTTGGAATTCATTTATAGGTATCTATACCTATGTAAAGAAAATCTTATAAATATATATTTTTACTAAAAAGAAGAAGAAGAACAAACTTGTTGGCTCGGTGTTGAATTTTTCTTTTCAAAACAATATTTTCTTTTGTTTAATAAATATTTTAATTAAATGATTACTAAAAAGTAATGTTTATCTTGCATATTAAAATCCCTATTAACAAACTTACTATGATTTTGGAGAGAAGAATAATGTTGCAAATTCTTTCAACCCAAGATTTTTTTTTTTAATAAAAAAAACTTTATTCAAAACACAATTTATTTAGTACATTTTCATGCGACATATTGAGCCGATATCTTATCATCATCTTATCCAAAAGAATTATAGAATATCTTATAAGTTGGCTAGACAGAGACTCTTCAAGATATGGAATAATTTTGTATAGCTTTTATGAAGTCGAATAGTATTGAGATCCACTCTAGATTTATAGGTAAAAAAAGAAAAAAAGAATCCAGCAAGAAAGTGGATAGAAAGTACAAACACAAAATAATGTTTGATGAAAGGTTTACAAGACTTCTCGTAAAAATAATATCTATTTGTTAAACTTTTTTTTTTCCTCTCTAGGAGATAACTAGTTTCACTTGTCTTATTATACTATGGATATAACTTTATCTTACCAATAAAAATATCTGAAACAATTATTTTGAGTGGATGTGAATATAGCTTAAAGAATAATACATATGTACGATGGTTTGGCTACGTTAACTTTCGCATAATTACGAGTTAAAATTATATACTTGGACAACAAATTTATGATTAAAAATATTTTTCAAAAAATATATCTATATATTATGAAACTTGTTAGAGAACCCAATTTTTCTTTTTCTTTTTCTTTTTTTTTTTTGGGAAAAAAGCAAAATATCTATTGAAAATCTATTTAAAAAAGAAAAAAGGGACAAGAAAAGAAAAGAAAAGAAAAAAAAAGAATATTTAGCACTTTTATTTCCCGGTCTCCACAAACACAAACCACACAACGATAAGAGAAATATGAAGACGTTCCTTCTTGTACCAAACTAGGTTGAAAAAACTATCTACAAATTTCCAGAAGAAAGAAATGGCAAAAAATGTCAACAAAAATGTCCAAAATAAATAAATGAATAAATAAAATTTAGGAAAGAATTAGATTTTTTTTCTTTTTTTTTTTTCATTTTTAGAGTAATATTGACACACCAATCTTTATCAACCTCACTCTTTCTCTTATCACATAAAATAAATAAATATTTTTTTAAAAAAAAGAGTAAGAAGGACTTGACGCATGACAAATTATGATGGAATAATTTGGTAGGATGCATAAAGACAAGTGTTTGCACGAGATGCACTTAAGCATTTTTTTTTCCCTTTGGATAAGCAATTTTTTTTTTGTTTAGCTTCCCTTTAGTCTTTAGGTTTCAATAGGTTGCACATATACCTTTGAGTTTTGAGTTTAATTTTCATTTCGTTTTAAGTTTCAAAATGTTACCTTTCTATGTTTGAGGTTTGAGTTTTGTTTCTACTTGATTCATAGGTTTCAATAAGATTAAAATACCATTTTGGTTCATACTCTTGAAAGTTGTTCAATTTTAGTTCATATACTTTTTACCTGTTCAATTTTAGTACATGTACTTTCAATAGATCTTAAATTTAGTCCCATGGCTTGTTTGTTGATTTTTTCCAACAAATTTTTGTTATTTATTAATAGTTTCGCTATAAATGTTGAAATCATATTCACATATTATTCATGAAAATGATTCCTTAGTCATTTTTGATAAAAATGAACTTTGAAAGACTATATTTAAGATTTATAAAAGTATGGAGATACAAATTGGACATTTGAAAATACGAAGTACTCAAAATTGAACAAACCTCAAAATACAAGGACCTTTAAATAATTATACTTTTAGCCTTAATTTTCACTAAATATTACTTTCAACCTTGAGTGGTTTTCACTAATTTTTCATCGCTATTAAAATTAGGAAAAAATATGAATGTATACCTTTGAATCTTAAGATTTGTATCACATTGAATTAATAATTGTATCAATTTAAACTTTGAGCTTTTGTAAGTGTATCAATTTATACGCTGCATTATATTTTGTATGGAAAATCCTCATGTGAAACTTACCATAGTATCAATTAAACCTCTAAACTTTAAGAGGTTATTCAATTTAGACTCTTAGACTAAATTTTCTTTGAGAACCGTCCATTCATTTACTCTAATTGTTCATTTTGTATAATCTACATTTGAAAAAGTCTACATATGTTTGAGAATTAATGCATGCATGATTTTCAAAAGCAATCAAAACCAAGAGTCTAAATTGATTGGCTTATGAATATTTAAAAGTTTAATTGATTTAAGTATAAGTTTCACATGATATTGGTCGAATGAAATTTGGAGAGTATAAATTGATACACTTATTAAAATTCAGTGTTTAAATTGATACAATTATTAGTTTAGAGTTTTAATTGATACAATCCCAAAGCTTAGGGATATAAAATTATATTTACCCTCGAAATTAATTTCAAATTTCACTTTATACTTTTTTTAAAGAAAAATTTTCACTTTATGTTGGATTCTCTCCCTCTTTCTAAATCTCTCTCAACTCTCAAATTTTCATTGATATTCTATGTGGTCTCACGAGTTCAAGTTTGATTATCAATTGCTAAAACAAAAATCATTTCCTCATCTCAATCTCGCTGCTTCAAAGTTCCAGGTTTTGTTTGTTCAAATTCTTTTACCATTTTTTGAACAAAAAAAAATATTTCATATTATTGATTATTCAATACCTTAACATCTAAGATTTGTTTATTTTTGCATACTTAGAATATCAATATGTCTACTAGAAAATATGAATTTAGATATGAAAAGTTCAAGAAGAAAAGACGAATAGAAAAATTGATTGAATCTCAAAAGGTGTGTTTTATTAAAATTAGGAGAAACTAGTGAAGATCCTAAAGTGAAAATTGAACATAATTGTTTAGTTATTTATGAATTTTGAAAATTTTGAATTCTTGTTAGGCATGACTATATGGTATGATATCTTATTTGCATAAATTTTATGAGTAAAGTCTTACAACATAAAGATATGCACGTTGATGTTGCTTTAGATCACTTGAAAAGTTTAGTTTCATTTTTAGAAAAATATAGAGAAAATAGATTCACATATGCTATGATTTCAACTATGGGAATGCAACCAATATTTCATGAAAAAGAATGAGTCAAAGAAGAAAAAAAAAAAAAAACAATTTGATGAGAATGTTGACATCAAAGAAACACGATCACCTAAAGATTCTTCTAGAATTGATTACTTTTATTATATTATAGATCAAGCAATTTCTTCACTTAAAAATATATTTAAACAATTTCAAGTATACAAAATTATCTTAAACTTCTTATGTGATATGAAAATTTTAAAGTCACTAGATGATAATAATTTGAAGAGATATTGTATTAATTTTGAAAATACATTAAAACATGTTACATTTTCTGACATTAACGGTTTAGATTTATTTTTTGAATTAAAAATATTAAGAGAAGTATTGCAAAATGAAATTGATTATCCTGTTAATATATATATATTAGAGGTAAATGCTTTTTCAAATACATGTATTGCTTATAGAATATTATTAACAATTACAGTAACGGTTGCTTCTGCTGAAAGAAACTTTTCAAAATTAAAATTAATTAAATTTTATCTATGACATAGGAAAGATTAAATGAATTGACCATATTATCCATTGAAAATGATAATTAATAAACTTAGATTTACAAAATTAATACATAGTTTTGCATCTCAAAAAGCAAAAAAAAAAATAAATTTTAGATAACATTTTTTATACGAAGGACTCTCTATCAAAGTTTTGCCTAAAGCCTCCTATGATCTCGAGTCGTACCTACACTCTCATGCCAATTGAACTACGTTTGATTTGTCAAATAAATATATCTAATTTATATAAACCATCAACTTAAAAAAAAGGAATCTCGATGACCTTCAATTCACATTAAATTTAAAAAAAAAAAAACTGAAAAGAAAAAGAGAAACACATCTTAACCAGAGGGCATGAAAATTGAAAAAACGCACACCGAAAATTGAATATATCGGACCCGAGCCGATTCGATTCGATTCGATTCGGTTGTCCCCAAAATCCGAATCCTGTTTTGGTCTTATCCAGTTTGGAAGTTCAAGTTATCCACAGTCGCCATTCTCAATTCTCCTGATTTCTCTATATATTGAAGAAATCCATTTCTCCTCCGCCTCATTACTATTATTACCTTAATACATTACTCTCTCTCTCTCTTTCTTTCCCTCCGATATTTTCGCAACCAAACGCCGCCGTTTAGCCGTTTTCTTCCTTTCTTCTCCATTTCCATTTTCTCTGGTAAGTGAACGTAACCAATGACGACCTAAATCACCAATATCTCCAACTTTCTTCTTTCTCTCTCTCTTCATCCTTCCATTTTCATATTTGCTATTTCAACTCCGTAAATCACACGGTTATGCTCCTTTCCTAATTATTTGGTTTCTTTTATATTTTTTATTATCTATTTTCTCTCCTTTAATTTTTAGTCTAATTTTCAAAATAATTTTTTTTTTTTAATTTTCAAATTTTGGATTGATTTTTTTAAAACATTGTTAAACCGTAGATAACAAACTATGAAATTTAGAGGTGGAAGAATATTTACCAGCTTAATTTTTAAAAATTAAAAACTGAAAATAGTTATCAAAGGAGGTTTTCATGTTTGAACTTTAATTTTTGTATATCAATTACAAAAAATTAGAAATTCAATAATTTATTAGACTTACAATTTAAAATATCAAATTATTATTATTATTTTTTAATTTATGAATATCTCATGAACTTGTTTGACGTAAAATTAAAATTTTTATCAAACACTCCCCAAATTTAAACTAAATTTATAATTTATCTTTTTTGTTCTTTTAAAGAATTAAGAATTTATGTTTAAGTACAAATCTTGTCTATTTTATTCATATTCTAAATCTATAATTTCAGTCTACATTTTAAGAAGCAAAAATAATTATTTTAAGAATATTGAAAGTGTTAAGTATCAATAACAATACAAATATCAAAAAATGTTAATTCATACTATTTGAACTTTTTGAAGTTCGTATCAATTAAAACTTTAAACTAATAATTGTATAGTTTAAACTTCAAATTTTTATAATTAATTTATATCATTTATAGTTATTCTTACTTGATTGATTTTGTTTTTTTTAATGTGAAACCGCTCAATCTTATTTAAAATCAAGTCAAATCATCTAAATAAAATTAATTTTCTCCTAAACTCTCATCAAAGTATTGATTAGAAAATATATATATATATATAATATGACAAAATTCTTAGGATAAATGCATGTCAATTTTCACCGCGGAGTCTTTTATTTAGAGGTGGAGGGATTTCGACCCAACGTCGCCGTTTTACTTTTATTGGTGGATGAGTAGAGCATTTCGGTAAAACAATCTCTTTTTTTGGGAAAGGGCATTTTGGTAAATTTACCAGAACAGCAAAAATGGCGAATCACTTTGGCGTGGCGTCTCGTCATTGATTTGCGTACAAGAAAAACACGGCGCCGGTCGGAACTTTCCAAAGAATCGGAGGGTATTTTTGGACTTTCACGTCCGTCCCCTCGGATATTTTTTTCTGAACTGAAAATTTCCGCTTCCTCTTCCTCCTCCTCCGGCGAGACCCCTCGCCGAAACCGCCGCCCCTATCAAGTTCGATAAATACTTAGAAAATGAATTTGAAGAGTGATAGCCTGAGGAATTTAAATTCAATTACCGTTTGAAGATTTTCTGTCGGAAACTTTTTTTTTTTTTTTTTTTTTCCTTTGTTGGGGTTGTAGGGGTCCGTCCCTTTTCTATCTCCTATATTTCAATCACTTTTCACCTCATTTTTCCTTGAATTCTTGAATTTCTCGCTCATGCTAATGTTTACTTTTATAGATTTTCAGGAGAACTTTTTTGATGATGACGGAGTGCGGAATGGAGGCTTGGATTTCCCCAAATGGCAATAAGTCATTGATCGATCTCGGATATGGCAGCTTCGGGTAGTTCATCTTTCTCAAACAGTGTTTAAATTAATTTCGATATGTTTTTTTTAGGGTTTTTAGTAGAGCTTTGGCGTGGGAGATTTCTTATTTCTTTGGTTTATAATTTGAAGGTGTTCTCATTATAGAAGGAGGTGTAAGATCAGAGCTCCTTGTTGCAATGAAATTTTTGATTGCAGGCATTGTCACAATGAGGCTAAGGTTGGCTTCTGATTGATTGTTATTCACATTCATAAATTCTTTTGAGAAAGTGAATTCATGAAGCTTCCCATTGATGTTCCTTCTGCAGAATTCATTAGATGTGGATCCTCTCTTACGCCACGACATTCCTCGCCATGATATGGAAAAAGTAAGTTTCCTTTCATTGTTCTTTGTAGCTACATTCTAAGAATTATCATTTGTATGTCAAGCATCAATTAAGCTTCATGTTTCACTTGTTCATGAATATATCTTCTGTATTCAAGTTTAATTTTGCTAGGATCTTATAAACGTTTAGGAGGAGTCTACAGAACAATGAAATAGGGAGTATTTAGAAAGACCTTCAAATTTTCTTGAATATGAATTCTAATTCATGAGCTCTTGTTTTGAATCTCTCTATAGGTCATCTGTTCCTTGTGTGGCACGGAACAAGACGTAAGTCCTTTCCTTCAAAGCTTCCTTTCACCTAAAATATGGGGAAGAGAATTAAATATCTTTTGTTGCTTCTTTTAGGTGCGACAACATTGTATTCAATGTGGAGTTTGTATGGGGAAGTACTTTTGTGCAAAGTGCAAGTTCTTCGATGATGATGTAGGCTTCTATCGACATCAACTAGTTAACTTTGATATTATTAGTCGTGTTTGTAAACTTTTGGTAACTCGAAACCCTTTTTGTTTTGCTAGGTATCAAAGAAGCAGTACCATTGTAATGATTGTGGTATTTGCAGGTCCAAATCATTTCCTTTAACTCCTTTGTATATAGATGTAGTTATCTTCCTTCCTCCATAGCTTTCACCATTTCTTAAATGCAGTTTTAGTTCCTAAAGATATTTTCTTTTTTTCGTTTCAGAGTCGGAGGTGAGGATAACTTTTTCCACTGCGAAAAGTGTGGTAAGATTTTATGACCATTCTTAATCTTTCAACTTCTTGGAGCTCTCTACTTTTCCAGCCACTGAATTAGGAGGTTCCTGCATCTTTTCAGGTTGTTGCTATTCAAAACTGATGAAGAACTCCCACAATTGTGTGGAAAAGGCAATGCACCACAATTGTCCTGTTTGCTTTGAGGTGAATTTCAAAACATGGAATTTTGTGATGTTCATATATTATGTGGCATTTGTCAATATAAAATGCGCAATGTCAATAACACAATCAACCGTTTGCTGCAGTTTCTTTTCGATACAATGAGCGACATTTCCGTTTTGCCATGTGGACACACTATTCATTTAGAATGTGTGAAGGAGATGGAGCAACGCTTACAGTTAGTCCATCTCTTCTTTGTTTAAAACCCCTTTTGTTCTTTCTGATCATTTGAATAGTTACTAAATCAATTGCTTTGTATCTTTACTGGTTGCGGTAAATCTGCAGATACACATGCCCTGTTTGCTCAAAATCCTATTGCGATATGTCGAGCGTGTGGGAGAAACTGGATCATGAGGTTCGAACCCTTATAAACCAACCAAAGTAACAACAATTAACAACATTCACATTATCCTAACATAATTTCACTTAAAATCTCAGGTCGCATCGACGCCAATGCCACAAATGTACCAACATAAAATGGTAAGTAGTGGCTTCTCAAAAAATATTGCTGATTTATTTGATGAAATGAAAAATAATGATTCTTTACTTATGATCAGGTTTGGATTCTGTGCAATGACTGTAGTGAGATATCAGAGGTTAATTATCACATTGTGGCACACAAGTGTCTGAAATGCAAGTCCTATAATACAAGGCTGACTCAAGGAGGGCCCTCTTCATGTTCACCAAGGATTGCTCAAATAGTGAGATGATATGACTTGACTTCTAGACATAACATTTGTTTTAGGGGATCTTTCTTTAGCATAATTTCTAGCTGCTAACTTATTATTACAAGGCATTCATTTAACTTTCAGCTGGTGGTTTCTTTCCTTGCAACCACCAATTATTGTGGAAATATGTGTTGTATTGGAACTAATTATTAATGTATTATGTTTAGTCGGTTGGAATTTAAAGCCTAAGGTCCTTAGTCTATAAGTTTGTATCATTTCTCTTGCACATTTGGCTGCTTTGAGGTCGAAAATGGAAAATACAAAAAGTGCCAAGGAGTGAAATTCTTAAAGAGTCATGGAAATAAATGAGAAATATAACATATGTGGGGAAGGTTTGATCAGGCACCATTGTTTTTGTATTTTTTTTCTCTCCCAAATTTCTATATGTTTGGGGTGGAAGGTTTAGCAGAGATTATGGATTAATATAAGTGTTATATTGTATAACAAATGGAAATATGAAGATTTGAACTTCCAACTTTAAGTGAAAAATACATGTCAATTATTGAGTTATGAAACTGGTTAATATGAAGTTAGCTAGTTCTTTTAAAACGTCTTGTTACTTCTAGTAGAGATCAAGTATTGTGGTTTCTAACTATTGACTAAGTTAAACTTACGATTTTAGTTTTTGAACTTTATTTGGATTTTTAACTTTCGTTTGACGATAAATTTGTTTTTTTATTAAAAAAACTTGTGTTTGTTTTCTTACTACTTTGGTGGTCATAACAATTGAATTTTTATCCAAATTTCACTAACAAATTCTAAAAACTACATTAAGAAAAAACTTAGCTTGTTTTCCTTAAAAATAAATAATAAGACAAAAAATAAAATAATAATAGTAATAATAATGATGATAATAATAGGTAGAAGTGAAAAAAAATATTTGTTTATAAGCTTAATTTTCAGAAATCAAAAAACTAAAAATCAAATTATTATCATAACTGAAATATTTGTTTTTAAGTTATTTAATTTCTAAAATTGTTCTATAGTGTAATAAGTGAGCTTTTAAAATGTCTTGAAAAGAATAATTATTGGTCTAGTCAAGTTCCCAATAGAATTTCTTCTTGAATCTGAGCAACAATGAGATCACTTATTTGGAAGAAAAGTGAGCAGAATGGCATTTTTAAAATAAAGTTCAAACATGATATCATGCACCAACTTCACCATTTATGAAAGCAACCATGGATCATATAGGTATACCTTCTCTGAACTCCAAAGTGATAAATTCACTTGGCAGAAACAAACTCCTGGGTTCAACAGCTTAACACCCAAGTTGATCAGAAGTGGATACATTTACAATACAACTATAACATTCCACATATTTATGAAATCACCGTTTTTTTTTTTTTTTTTTTCCCAAATATCATACCATATCCATGGAAATTAGACGGTTGATACCTATACTTAGTCATCAAAGGTATGGAGGTCGCCATTTGATTGATTAAGTTCTTGGTGAGCTTTGATGAAATTTCTGAATCCTACATCCCCTCCTTGCAAGGCACGTTGCTGCAGCGACAAACGGGTCGGCCAGACGCTTCCCAGCCATTGAAGCCACGTTCAAGAACACAAATGTTTTTTATTCCAGCATCCTCCTTAATCTCCTCGAGATAGTTGGCAAGCTTCCTTGCGCAACTTGGGCCACGAACCTACAAAACCATTTGGATAATAAGATTTGTGACAAAGCTTAGTTTCTAAAAGTAGAAGCTGAACATAAACAGAAGAGATCTAAGAGAAATTAGAGAATATATACATGAAAATTGATGTTCATATGGAAACATACAGTGAAAGATGATACACAGGCAATATTAAACATTTCGTTTTATGGATAAACTTCATTCAAGAACAACCGACCACAATAGCATGACAACAAACAGCCAGGAAAAGTAACTGGGGGAATAATAAGGGGAGAAAGGCTGTGGAAGAAGAACTAAGGTGAAGTTAGAGAAGGGAAAAACTAAAGGTTCCATAGTTTCAAGGACAATGTGGAGCTCTTAATGGACTTAACAAGATATTATATAGATGAATGAAATGTTAGAAAGAACATGAACAGTAAACAAAGCTTTAATTCCAGATTGAAAAAGGCAATCGAAAGATAGAGTACTCCTTCAAAATATTTCCTGAAAGTTCCCCTAACAAAAATACAGATTTTCCCCTTATTTTTACTTCGAATTTTACTTCGTGAAACTGCAGTTGCAAAGGGATTTATGTAAACTAGAAAACAAATTCAAATATCATGGGAGTGGTGGTATAGGCATCCAAGAACCAAGATTTAAGCAGGAATAGGAATACAATATGAAATTGGAGAGACGACTTGTAAGTCATAACAATATGATTACTTGAAACTTTGACAGCATCGAATAATTTTCAAGAGAGATCTCAGCACGAGCTTGGCTTGTCACTGTACTAGTCTAAGAATAGCACCCAGGCCATAATATGTCTTTGTCCAACAAACGATCATACTACCAAAAACCAAGTTTTTCAAGAATGAGAATATAAAAAAATATAAACTTAGGTATATGTTATAACTTTCACTCTAATCCCACTCATGACATTCCGTTTTCACAATAAGCATCCACTTAGTTAAACATCCAACTTGGACGTACATAGTGGTAATACTACACGTTAGTGATCGTTGGAGACGTATAGGAAAAATAGGTAACTGCAGTGCATGATGTATGATCTCGATATATTGGGGTTCTTTCAATAGGAATAGGACAATCTGGGACATTTTAGTAGTTTCGTCCGGACGAAAAATAAATTGTCTGTTTTTAAAGAAAAATAATATGCTTATTAATCAACCATTGATTTGTTCTTGGTAGCACCTCAATTTGATTTAATTACAAAAGGAGTGTGGTTACAGAAGGAACTAGACCAGTGATAGGAGCAAAATGGAGAGCTAAAAGAAGAGAGACAGTGAGAGAACATACACACACACCAAAAAGGGGGGAAAATACAATAGAAAAGAGAAGTAAACAATAGATTCAAAGGAAAGCTAAAGCTCTTTAGATGAGGGCAGTTAAAGCACTGGCATTGACCAAATGGCTAGATAGGAACTCCGGGCATTGGATAGAAGGAAAAGGAATGAAGGGATGCTTTAAATTTAACGTAAGTGTGGTCCCTCATCATTTTTAAAAAGATACTAGGTCGCAAGAAATAAATGGAAGGAGTATCCAAACTCTGACAGTACCTCAAAATTTCCACAATAGTTCAAGTCCCAAGACATTTTATTTGCTCTTCTATCGGGTTAAACTATTTAACAGCTCTAACCAGTGTCTGAATTCTGCCATCTTAATCAGGTAGTCAGGAAGAGGTGTCATCTTACCCATGCGCTTCTATGCTTCCCCATTTCCTCATATTTGTAAACCACCCCCAACGCTCCCCATGCCTTCCTTTTACCACTCACCCATTAACACTAACAATTATTTTATTCCATAATTTGTTTAGTTCGTGTACTAATCTCCGTAGCTATATTTCCAGTGCAACTAAGTTTCTAGTCTTCATACTACCAATCCCGACCTCCCCTTGCTATTAGAAATTATAACTTCTAAATAACAAAAATAACTTGTCTGATCAGGACATTGTTGCCAAGTATATTTACTTTCTCAACATATTAAACTAAAAATTCCCGTACAAGGTCCTTGTTAACAGTTAACAAACCGTGCTAATTATTCATGTATTACAAATAAGACGGTTTAAGTTTGATTATGCGAAGAAAGTTACAAGCACCTGTTAACATAGCTCCTACTCCATTTTTAAAACAATGCGTATACGAAGAATACTAGAAAATTCGGATAAATGACAGAACTCATAAAGGTTTGAGCCCCAACTCCTTCTCTAAAGACAAACATATACAGGACATCAACATCCGCAGGAGTAAAAAGCAGATCACATATCTAAATTCACAAAACTCTAACTTATTATGGCATACAGAGAGATAACTGAGTACTTATAAATCCGATTAATCCAATTGTGAAATCAAGAACTATTAAAACTTTAAACAACCGAAGAAGTTGATGAACAATGAAATTGGAGATGATTAAAACTGTTAAATTTGTATATATTATTGAATAATTAACTTAACTAAAATATATCAAAGTAGAGAATAATAGACACCAAAAAAAAACCCAAAAAAAAAAAAAAAAACAAAAAAAAAAAAAAAAAAAAAAAAAAAAAAAACAAAAAAAAAAAAACAAAAAAAAAAAAAAATGACAGGAAAAATGTTGAAAAGGAAAAAATACAGAAAAAAAATAATGAGCATAAACCCTAATTAACTTTAACAAAAACAAAATCCCTAATAGAACAAGTCAAAAGAGCAAAGAGATGAAGGTAATTCAAAGAGAATTGACTATGTGAAGGCATTTATTTCGTTCAGCGAAAACCTGGCTAAGAGCGCAGTGGAAAACAAGCGTGTCTTTCCCTTTCACTTCTTGAACAAGCTTAGAGATCTTATCGGAGAAACTGTCACTAGCGAAGTGCAGAGATCCGGCAATATGACCATCGTAACTCCTCTCGTCGTCCCTGTAAGATCGTTGGACAAGATTTTACATAGATGAACGCAAACTACGTCAATCTGAAGAGGAATTTTGGCCTGAGGATGTACCTAACGTCGATGATGGCGACATTTGGCCGGCGTTTGAAGGAGAGAAGCTGAGTGCCAGTTATGTATGAAATGTTTCGAGACATATCGGCTTGGTTTCCTTCTTCTTCGTCTTTCTTTCGCCGACGAATGGAGATTGGATGATCTTTTGCTGCCAATCAATCAGATTCTAAGTCCTTTGATCGATACAACGAAGCTGAAAAATGAACTCACGGCTGGAATTTGACTTCGCAAATTGTATGGAATTTCAGGAAATTTTCTTTTACTGATGACCTCCTATCGGGACTTTTATGTATGACCCGCACCGAAGTTACGAAGGGTAACGTTTTGCTTATGTCAAACGTATTTTCAGTCTTACTTGCACGTCGGGCTCGGGATGAATCCCAAGTCCAGCTGGGTCATGGTATCGAGTCAAGGAAAAGGAATCATCGGGTTGAGACGTTCACCATAACTTATAGCCTATTTCTACTAAAAACTAATAATTTCTAATTTAAATCTTTGTCTCCAAAATAAAATTAATTATTTTTATCTTTATTTGAGTGATTTCATATACTTAATTTTAAACTTTTATGTAAACTAAAAAATATATATTTGAAAAAATTGTGATCTTAAAATATTATTATAATCTTTTCTTATTTTAAAAAAATAATTGAAGTGGTTGACTATTCCATTGGTTTTAAACTCTAAGCTAAACTACTCGTTTTTCTATTTTATTTTAATGTGATGATGCATAGAGTTTGTTATGATTTAGAATTTTTTTAAATTTTAATTAAATGATTTAAATGGCAGGTTTATTTAGAAATTTCTTTTTAATTTTAAAATTAAATTTGAAACCAATATAAATCTTTTTTCTTTTCTTTGTTTTTTAATGACAAAATTTTGAATCTCAAATCAAATATTAGAATCAATCAAATTTTTTTAGAAAGAATTCACCAAATTTTAAACCAATGATAAATTATAAGTTATTTAATATTGATTTTTTAATGAATTAAATATAAAATATTTTTTTTTTTGTTCCATTTGAAATTTTTGTTTTTTAACGATAAATTTTGGATGTTAAATCAAATTCTAGAATATTTGATTGATTTTAAATTTTGGTTAATTCCAATATTTGATTGACCATCCAAAGTTTGTCATTAAAAATAAAAATTTCAAATGGAACAAAAAAATCATTAAAAAAATCCATATTAAATAGCTTATAATTTATCATTGGTTTACATTTTGGTTGATTCTTTGTAACAAAAAAAAAAAATAGTTGATTCTAATATTTGATTTAAGAACCAAATTTTGTCATTAAAAAACAAAGAACAAAAAAATATTTACCATGTATTTTATTGATTTCAAATTTAGCTTTAAAATAAAAAAGGCTTTTTAAAAAAATCTCACATTTAAATCATTAAATTAAATTTAAATTAAAAAAATAAAAAGAAAAATAACCTCTAAATCATAACAAACTCTCCACATTATCACATTAAAATAAAATAGAAAAAAGAATAGTAGTTTAGTTTAGGGTTTAAAACCAACGGAGCAATCAAGCCCTCCAATAATTTTTTTAAAATCAGAAAAGATTATCATATTTTTTGGGCAAAGATCACAATCTTTTTAAATATATATTTTTTAGTTTAGATAAAAGTTTGAAATTAAGGTATATTTAATCACTCAAATAAAGTAAAAATAATTATTTTGTTTTTAGAAACAAATATTTGAGTTAGAAGTTATTAGTTTTTTTTAAAGTACAAATAGACTATGGGTTATATTCGTCATTTTAAATTATGAATCCTCCTTGTAATTAACTCTTTCATATTTTCAATCATTTTAAAATTTAAATGAAAATCTCTTTATGATTTTGTTTAATTGGTGAATCTCTATATACAATTATGCATCATCCTTTAATATTTAAATATTTATTTTATTTAACATATAATAATGTATAAATATTTTTCTTCAAATTTTATGGATATATAAATAGATGGAGTAATTTTATTTTTATTATAGAAATTAAACTATTTGTAACCATCTTTCATTTTTCTTTGATTTTAAAATTTTTATTATTGTTGTTTTAAATCATTTTAAAATTTATTTATTAATTTTCATGCTAATTTTTTAATACTTTTAGCAACATCAAATCAACTAATTCAAAAGATCCCCTTAATTTTAGATTCATTCCACGTCCATATTTTTTTTATTTGTTATATACTTTTTACAATTGTTTTTAAAAATTAAACCAAAATTTGAAAATTAAAAAATTTGTTTTTGTTTTTTAAATTTTGCTAAGAATTCAACTTTTTTACTCAAATGTGCAAAGTCATTGTAAAAAGTCAAGAGTAGTTGAATGATAAATTTTGGACAAATATGCAGACCAATATGTAGTTGGTAGGTCTATGTTAACATATAGTATGAGTTCAATATTGCACTATTATGAGACATCTTGTTAGAAGCCAAATTGTTTGATATCGTGAAGATGTTACTCAACGTTGTGAAAACATATGAGTGGACTTAATTTAAATTTATTTTAAATATCGTCTAGTTCAGCAACTACTCTTGACTTTTTACAATAATTTTTCTCATTTTTTCAAGTAAAAGCGTTGAATTCTTATTTAAATTTCAAAAACAAAAACAAGTTATTTAAAACCTACTTTTTTTTTTAATTTTCAAAATTTTGTTAGTTTTTTAAAACAATTGTAAAAAGTAGATAGAAAATCAAGAAATTTGGATGTAAAATGTGTCTAGGCGTATTTTTTAAAAATTAAAAATTAAAAAGTGAAATAGTTATCAAATGGGACCTAAATTTTAAAAATTAAGTTTTGAATGTAACTACTATTATATCTAAACTTGTAATCTAGTCAAAGTTAACATAAATTTTTCCAATAAAATTCATTAAATAATAATAATAATAATTTTCATGCAATTGAGTTTTCAATATAATCATTCATATAATTGCGAATAACCTATATTTATTTGTAATCTCGTCAAAGTTAACATAAATCTGTTTTTTTTTTATTTCTTCTTCTTCATGCAACCACAATAAGTCAGTTCAAGATTTTCCATTTTGTGGTCTTCATTACACAATTCTATAGTTTCACATGTCAATGTTATTTTTATGTCTATACTATCTAAAAGAGTTACGGGGAGAAACATTTGATTTTCCATTTTGCCCCTTTAATTCACCTAAATTTAATTTAATTTAAATTTTAGTTATTTCTAATATTTGAGTTAGGAGCCAAAATATATCATTAAAAAACAAAAATTTTATCATTCACTTTAGAATCAAATTCATTTGAATCTATTTTTCTATAAATTGATTAAATTGAACTCCCGAAATTTTCATTTAGGTGTTAATAATTCAAAACTAATATTTGATTTTGATTATAGTTGATAATCAAGATATGGGTACGAAATCTAAACTTAAAAAATTAGATAATTCAAAATATTTTAAATTACTTATGATAGCAAAAATGTAGAAACAATTTTATGGTTTTTTAGTTTGATAATCCCTAGTAGTTATAAAAAAAATAAAAAATAAAAAACTTCTTACTTTGAGTTGGATTATTTAATTATCTTCTCAATTTTAAACTTTAATTTAAACAAAAATGCATATACATATAATTTCGTCATATCTCCTTTTAATTTCAAAATTTAATACTTTAACACAAACTAAAAACACCTAGAGTTTAAAGCCAACAATGGCAACCAGCTCGAAACTAGCGACACTCGACCTATGGGACACATTAATTTTTTTTCAATTTTTAAATGAATGAAAAACATTAAATTATTATATTGATATTGACATTTTAATTTATATTTATTATTTTCTCATTATGAACAATAGTTTTAATGAAGTTTTATGTTATTTATTGGACATTGGTTTGTATCCTTTCATGGTAAAACTATTGATTTGATTTGATTATTATCGACTATCACCCCTTTGTTATTATTAATAAAGTACATTTTTTATTATTAAAAAATAGAACGATTAAGTTTTATAATAGATGTTTTCAAAAATAAAAAAAACTAATGAAAATAACTGCAGATATAACCAAATTTTACTTTCTATCTATGATAGACTGCAATAGATTTAAATAGACATCTATCACTTTACCGTCTATTACAAATAGAAAGTAAAAGTTTTATATATTTATAAATAATTTGATATTTTTTCTATTTATAATCTTTTTTCTTCTTGTAGAGTACATTTTTCTATTAAAGAAAAGAAAGGAAAAAGTTATGTTATAAAACAGAAAAAAAAGAAGTAAGGAAAAAAGGAAATGGATTATGTTATTAAAAAATAAATAAATAAGAGGTTGGTCAAGTGACACTCGACCAAGTTTCACACTTGATCAACGACACCAAAAAATTATCCCAATTAAATAAAAAAATTTCTCATTCATCACATCTCCAAAACAACAAAATTTTCTAAATAATTTAAAAACTACACTATTTTTCTAAATATCTTCTAAATTTACCCTTTTTTTTTTTTCAAATTATCCACCCAAAAATACAAACAACCGTACTAAAAATGTTTTGTAAACATTTGTCAGTAAAATTTCTAGAATATTTTGAAAAACAATATTTTTAAAAGTTAAAAAAACAATTTTTAATAATGATTATTAAACTTAGAATAAAAAATATCTTTCAGAATCTGAGTGCAATTGGCGATAAATTCCCGATATAAATATATGAATGCCCATTGGCCCCAGACGCCATAATCATCAGTTCGAAGCACATAGGAAGAAAGAAAACGCAGAATCCACATTGTATACTTGCGATCTGCGATCTGGCCGTCCTCCATAGCAGACCGTAGCCTTCTCTGTAGCGAGCCCTATGTTGCCGTGCATCCGGCCAATCTTGATGACGGCGAGAAGTTTCATGATGGCGCGATCAGAAGGCGAAGAGAGAATTCCAAATTACCACCAATGTGTTTGCGTTATGGACACATCTTGGCTGATAATCAGCCTTCCGACGCCGTTTCCGAGAAGCAAGATCTTTATTGTTCGCCTGAAGTCGAAGGCGAAGTCCTCGGCGGCCAAGACAACGAGCACGGCGAACGTATTTTCGAAATATACTTTTCTCAAGATAACCGTAATTATCTCGTCGAATTAGCTTTTGGTCCAGTGAATGGATTATCTGATGAAGATTTGCAGCAAGAAGAAGGAGAATTCGAAAGAATCGATGATCGGGAAGAAACTTACGAAGATAACGAGAACGATTATGATGAAGAAACTTTCGAAGATGAACAGAGCGTGGACGACGAAGAACTTACCGGTAGTCGCGTTTGTGAATTATATTTTCCAGGAGATTGCTACTATGTCGTCCGATTAGTTTTTGAGAAAGAAGAAGGAGACGATAGGTTTCTTGAGGAGGAAGATGAGTTTCTTTTCAAAAAATTGCAGCGAGCAGCCGGAATTTCGTATGGCGGAAAAGAAGTTCCGGCAATCGACAATAAATCCTTCAGTGATCTACCGGAAATTGTTTCGGAGAATTCACGGAAACTGATGGAATTAAAAATCGAAGAACGTGATGAGTATCCAGAAACGGCAAAAGGAATCGAAAATGGAATTGGTACTTTCGTCGATCCTCTAATGATATTAGAACAACAAAATCATCTAGTAGCAAGGATCGTGTGTGATCATCTGCAGCTTCGATCTTCCGCCTGCATTATAGCTATGATTTGCTTTCTAAATTTGCATTGTTCATCTTTGTCATCGATCAACGATTAACTTTTTCAAGAAGGATTTGATGATTTTTCGTTTTTCGACTTATAATTTCTCGATTGGTTTCTCTTAGTATTATTCATTGATTTTTTGTAATTAGAGAGGATGAAAATGCTTTACACATGACTTGAAATCGGTTCAATAAAATCCAATATGAGAAAAATTGGTTAAAAGATTGATGCAATTTAAATCTATGATTTTAATTTCAGACTTAATATTTAGTTTAGATCTTATTTTTCAAAATGGTTTGAGATTGAAATAATTTTCAAATCAAAGATTCTCCCAATTTATGTTGTTTCAAACCCAAGATTCTCCCATTTTCATTAGTTCAAATTAGGTTAAAAAATTAGATTAAATTGAGAAAATTGGAAAAGAGTACGTATGGATTTTATAATTAGAATTAAGAAAAAGGAGAAGGCTAGCAGACTCCCATTCTCCTTCCTCTACTATAAATTCATAAAAGCATTTAATCTTATGTTTCCTTTCCTTTATAAAAATGATAATAATAAAATAAAAAGAAATATTTTTTTTAAACAAATATTTGCCACATGGCACTTTCTTATAGGACAACAGGTACAAAGTTAGGTGATAAGTTTTTCTCAATTTAAAATAAGTTCAATTTCTCTTTCTTATGTATATGATAGTCGACTTGAATGATTTTCAAAGTCTTTGCTAACTATCCAAAATTGAAAATTTCATCATCTCTTATAGTCTATGTATAGTTTAAGTTAGAGATCACTGTCATAAGTTGGGTACAACCTTAAAGATTAGTATAAAGGAAGACTAATTTTTTTTTTCCTTATAGAAAATTAAAAATTTGAAATGTACAAAACATGAAATTGGATAGATTGATTAATTTTTAGAAAGTTCAAATATGTTAGACCCTTATTAATTAGGGGCAAATAAATCAAACTAGAAGATTTGTGTCGATGTCGGTCTCACTTTATAATGGGATAATCAGTTATTGTGGTTTCAACTTTGATTCATTTTCATCTGTAAATTTTCAAAATTAAAATGGTCATTTGTTAATAGTATTTGCCTAAAAAATTTTTTTTTTAGTACAACAATTGAGGGTTGGGGATTCCAATCTTACACCAAAAATGAAAGATTATGTCAATCACGAGCTACACTCATTCTTAAAAGAAAAAAAAAATCTTAATTTTATGCATACATTTTTCAGTTTAAAATCTTATTTAAAACCTAGGCTGAACTTAAAACTTAATTAAGAAGTTTTCTTTTTTCTTTTTTTTAAAAAAATAATAATTCGACAAAAAAAAAAAAAAACAGAAAAAACCGAAAAAGAAAGAAGAGAAGGTTTTCGGTTTCCCCTCCGTTCGCTTTCCAATTTGCACCATGTAAACACAAGTTCCAGTCCAAAGTCCAACTGCAATTGCAACTTAGCAAAATATCTTCCTCAATCACATCTTCCATTTCTCCATAAAAGCTTCAATTCAATGCCCTGCAATCATGAGTGGCGCAAGATTCAGCATCAGGACTGGGCGAAGAAGACTGTCACAGATGACGAATTTCGCCTTCCAAGTTCTATTTGGCCGATGGTTCACCGTCTTCGCTTCTTTACTCATCATGTCCGTTTCCGGCGCCACCTACATGTTCGCACTCTACTCCGCTGACATCAAATCCTCCTTCAATTACGATCAGACCACTCTCAACCTCATCGGCTTCTTTAAGGATCTGGGTTCCAACGTCGGAGTCTTTTCCGGCCTCATCAATGAAATTACTCCGCCTTGGGTCGTCCTCTTCATCGGTGGTGTAATGAATTTCTTGGGCTATTTCATGATTTGGCTTTCTGTCACTCACCGAATCCCCAAACCCAAAGTGCCCGCAATGTGTTTGTTTATATGCCTAGGTGCCAATTCTCAGACCTTTGCTAATACAGGGGCTTTGATCCCTTCTGTGAGGAATTTCCCCCGGAATCGAGGTAATGTATTGGGTTTATTAAAAGGGTTTGTTGGGTTAAGTGGGGCAATTTTGACTCAGATTTACCATGCTTTTTATGGGGATAATTCTAAGGATTTTATCTTGCTTATTGCTTGGTTGCCTACTGCTGTTTCTTTCCTGCTTCTTCGGATTGTTAGAGTAGTGGAAGTGAACCCAATATTTAAATCCAATGATCTAAAAAATTTCTATTCTATGCTCTACATTTCCCTTGGTCTTGCTGGCTTCCTCATGATTTTGATTATTGTTCAAAACGAGCTCATCTTTACTAGAATTCAGTATTTGGGTTGTGCGTTTGTTCTCCTAGCGTTTCTTTTTCTTCCACTTGTCGTTGTCATAAGAGAAGAATTCGCCATTAGGAAGAGGAAATTGCAAGGTGTGGATGTAACTTCTTGGCTTCCAGTTCCAACAGACCCATCTCCAGCTGAATTACCATTGCCTAGACCTTCAAGTGTGCCGAAGACTGCCATAGCTTTATCCAACCCAAGTTCTTGCTCTGAAAACGTGTTCGAACCGCCAGAAAGAGGAGAAGATTACACCATTTTACAAGCAATCTTCAGTGTAGATATGTTGATTCTGTTTGTTGCTACAATTTGTGGGGCTGGTGGGACTTTGACTGCAATGGACAACTTGGGTCAGATAGGCAGCTCCCTTGGCTACTCAACTCATACCATTTCTACTTTCACTTCTCTAGTGAGTATATGGGGCTTTCTCGGTCGAGCATTTTCGGGTTATGCTTCTGAATTCTTGTGGATGAAGTATAACTTCTCTCGCCCTCTGTTCCTCACTCTTGTGCTTCTTCTCTCTTGCGTTGGTCATCTTCTAATTGCCTCTGGAGTCCCAACCTCCCTTTATTTTGCTTCAGTTATCATTGGATTTTGCTTTGGAGCACAATGGCCATTGATTTTCGCCATTGTTTCTGAATTATTTGGCTTGAAATACTATGCAACTTTATATAGCATAAGCGGCATCGCTAGCCCAGTTGGCTCATAGATTTTCAATGTGAAAGTAGCTGGCTATTTATATGACCAAGAGGCTAGAAAGCAAATGGCAGCCGTTGGTCGTAGAAGTGTAGCTGGTAGAGACTTAGATTGCAAGGGCGTCCATTGTTACAGATTAGCTTTTCTCATAATATCTGCTGCAACCGTGTTCGGTTGTGTTGTTTCCTTCATTTTGGTCCTTCGAACTTGGAAATTCTATAAGGGTGATATCTATAAGAAGTTTAGAGAGGAAAGAAAGGAAGCAGAATGATTGAGTCAATATTCCTGCTATAGGCTTACTTCTTTTGACACTCTACAGTGCCAGTCTGTGTAACACACTTTTTGTTTCAGCACGCTCGGAGATCTCGTTACTTCCCTTCTGTTCCAACATCTGAGAAAGAAGCGATTTCAGGAAAGTGAAAAGATAGAAAGTTGTTCTAGCATTGTAAGCTTCGTGAAAGGTAGAATGTTGCCATTTGTTTTGGCAAAGATGGAGGGTAAGATCTTCATTTAGTGTCTTTTTCTCAGTGAACTAACACTGTTGATATGATCCAAATACGAAACCAAACTTGTCGCGCTGCTTGTGCATAGAGGATCAGGAGTGGTGGATTGCCATTTTGCTCAGAAGCCACAACCAATGGAACAGGTTTTTAGTGTTTACTTTTGTTTCAATATGGAGATTGTTCATCTTAGTTCTATTGGAAGCCTTCTTCTTTTGCTTATCAGTCAGTTAACGAAGAAGGATTAAAGTCTTTATGAAAGAGGATAAAGCCATCAAGATTATTTCAGTATAGGATATTTGTCTCTTTTTGAGTTTCAACAATTGTGAGGGTAGAAATTCAATTTTTATGATAGTAATTGGTGGCTTTATCCAGCTTGGATTGGCTTGGGAATAGGTTGCTTGAAGTCCTTTTTGTAAGTCCATGTACCTTTGGAAATTATCTTCATACAACCACAATATTGAACTAATTAAATTGCTTAATTGCAACATCACCTTTATATTGGCTGGTTTTCTTATCTGCTTTTGGAAAAATATGTGTGTGAATGAGTTGTTCTTGTCTCACTTCCCTCTTGCAAAGTTATGGACTCTCTTTTCTTTGCCTCTACAAAAGGAGGGTCTGAATGTTGAGGATTTCCAATTTTAATCAATTGAAATGAAAAGAAAAAGAGGATAAATTACAAATTTAGCCTCCAAACTTAATATGGACAGTAATTGCATGTGTGGGGTTAAATCACTTTTAAAACATACATTGTGGAATAATACGTAAACTACTTTTTTAAATACTTAAACTACTTTTTTAAGTTTAAAAGAGGGTGGAGGGATTTGAATCATCCCTAACACATCTTGGATGCCAATCGAGCTAAGGGTATCCATTGAAATCGCAAAAACAAATCAAACTAAAAACTCGGTGAAATGAGAAAATGTGGTTCCGTCCAGTTTGAAGAAATTTTGAAATCTAATTATTTGGTTTGATTTGGTTTTAATTTCGAAAACCGAATTTGAAATAGAACCAAATCGTTTTTAACTAATATATATTATAAACCGAATTTAAAATCAATTGAACCATATATATGCAATTCGGTTCGGTTCACGTATAAAAATTATAAAATTTTTTGTTCGCCCAAATCGAACCGAACTGAATTGTTTCTATCCCTAAATTGAGTTATGTTCACTTTGACTTTCAAGTTAATTATTATTGAGCTAAGTTCAATTTAGTTGTCATTTGAAATGATGACTCAAAATAACTTAACTTTAATTTGAAAGTTTTATTTAATAAAGCAATTTAATATTTGAGTTGTAAATATTCTTTCTCCCTCAACTTCCAAATACATCTTTTTTAAAATAAAAATCATTCAATGGTTTATGATGATCCATTCTAAGATTCTTTTACTTTATAATTTAGAAAAAAAAATAAATAAACATATATTCTGATTGAACGAAGCGTATTTGGTTGACTCATTCTAACCTTCTCTTCCTCTAGTCTTTTAAGTTTCTCATTTGTTATGACTTGTAATAGAAATTTGCTTTTTGTTTTTCAACTATTTTATAACATATTTTAGGACTTTTATATTTTTATTTAAGCATAGTATATTTGTGTAGATTATGTATATAAATTATACATAAGTTACTATCATAAATAATATAACAATACTGTCAACATGGAGTATAACTCAAAAGAGAAAAACGCTATTGACCTCCAATTAGAGGTTCGGTACCTCATCCCCCATAATGTCAAAATACTATTTTTATAGTATCTTTTATTGTTAATGTATAATTCTTTCTTAAAGGGAGCTAAGTTGTGATAATATTGGTAATAAACAAAGATTACATAAATATAATCTTACACAAAAATTCGACACATTTTAGTTGTTCATTGGTCTCTTGTCTCACAATAAAATATACAAGTCATCTTTTGTAAATAGACGAACATGTCATATTGACGCGTTGTCACCAACAACAAAAACAATATAAAAGCATAGCAAAATTTATACTCTATAATTTACAAAATTTAGAAACTAAATATATTCAATATTCAAAGTAAATTAATTGAACTTATAATGTGGCCTAAACAATTATTATATTCCTGGAAAAAAAATTGGTGGGGGCAAAAAGTAAAATCCAACGTGAAAGGTACGGAATCAATTAATGCAATTTGGATAAATATCTTTATCAACTCTTTAAAAATTGGAATTGGTTGTATTTCTTCCAACCTGATCGTTTCAATTTTATTTTAAATTATAATTCGAAAAATGGCGACAGACTTTGTACAATCCAAAATAATAATAATAATAAAAAATGGTCTGGCTGAGTGGGAAGAAAATAAAAAATAAAATAAAATCAATTAACTCTTAAAATTTCAAAAAGGAAAAAAAAGAATAGGTAAAAATAAAAGTACTGTACATACAAAGCCTTATGCAGTAATTTCTCTCCACGATGGTTATAGGAAATGACATTACTACCCCTTAGGTGTTTACTGTATACACTATTTTATTTTATTTTTAATAAGACAAACACGCTGGTTAGAAACGCACAAATACTAAATGGTCATATCAGTTTCAATAAGAAAACACAACCAAATAGGAAAATGATCTAGCAATGAGAGTGAGATCCATCTGCTACCTAATAGGCCAACCTATCTGCAACCGAACTTAGAAAACGTCGAACATGACGAAGTTAAAACTCAAGATGAACCTCTAGTGACCTAATCTCCTTAGCTATTGATTTAGTAGGAGTTAACATCTCTTATTCCCTAATCAACAAGCATCGAGTTGTTACAAAATCTAACTCCACTATTAAAGGTTGTTGCACCCTCGAGGTCACCACCCAGATTTCTTAAGCGATTGCACTACTCTCAGCATACAACACATCATAAGGTCGTTTCAAAACTTCTAAACCAGTAGCAATTAACACTCCCGTATGATCCTAAAGCACACAACCAATACCGCCCTTGCACTAATCAATGTCTCAAGTATCATCGCACAAAAGAGCCAACCAACAATCTTCCAGTCTAGTTCACCTAATCTAGTCAATGTATGATCATGTACTTAAATTTCAATGCTAATGTCAACATACAAACAATCTTATTTACTTATAAATAAACAAAAATTAAAATTTATGTGCTTAATTCTTATATTTTGATCCCAGATCTATGTGAGTTAAAAAAATATTATATATATTTTTTATAATGTAATATTACAATATAAAACCGAAACATCTTAAAATACACGTTAATTTGAAGTTCGTAATACTTAGTTTTAAAAATTGTAAGAATGTCTAATATGTATCTAACATAAATTTTACATAGTGTCGAATAGGTAATTAACAAATTAACAAATTTATAAAAATTAATTAATATAATAAGTTTAAATTTAAATGTTATAATAAAATCATAAACATTTAATTAATTTTGTGACTGATTTGAATCATTTGAAAAAATAAAAAATTAAACGACTACATCCGTAATTTTGAAACATAAAAAAAAACAACTCAAAATTTAGATATTAAATTTATAATTTAACCTATTTTTACATTATCTTCAACAGAATTCCTGATGTATGGCAACTTCCATTACGTAATTTATAATATGATTTTATGGGACATCACACAATGCAACTCAAGTATATTTTTACGCGAACTAAATAAAGTATTAGAACACTAAAATAAAATAAAATAATGAAATTGATTGAGATAAATGGATGGAATTTACATATTTTTTTTTACAGGAAAAAATTGCATTAATTTGATTTTTGCGAAACAGAAAACTAATAACCAATCACACTCACACATCAGGGCATTCGGTGTCTGTATGCCACGTGGACACTTTCTCACTTGTTGTCCACGTGTATGTCCATAAGCCACAGCCACTCACGATTTTTGTTGTTGATTTGTTATTTTAAAAAAAGAAAAAAGAAAAAAAAAAAAAAGAAAGAAAAGAAGAAGAAATGGTCATTCGAATGTGAGGGAAACAAAAATAAAAAGATTAAAGCATTATCCAAAGTTTGAATGAATTAAAATAAATTAATTTTAATTTGAAAAAAAAAGAATGATAATTCAACTTATTTTGTTCATTAAAGAAGGAAAGGGAGAAGAAGAAACAACTGTCTAGTGTCTACAAAGTCTCAATATGCAATCATTTATTTTTATAATTAATTTTTTTTTATATAAATTAATATTTTTTCTGTTTTTAGCTTTTCATTCCTTTCTTTAATTATCTTCCACTTCCGCCGTTCGAAATCTCTCTCTCTTCCTGGCTCTCTGGGGCTCTGTTTCTCTGATCGGATTGATCGCCGGAATCATATCGTTCGATCATCCCGCCGGCATTCCGGCGATTCGACTCGGATGACTCGATACTTGGATCCATCGACGACCAAGTTTGAGAGAGATTGTATTGCGACAGGGTAACGTTTTATTGTTTTGTTTCTTGTTTGATTCCGTTTCCCCGTCTCTCAATCCCTAATTCCAGATCCATGCTTGCTTTTATAGATTTCTGACACTTTGAAATAATTGGTGGTTGAAGGATTTCATACCTCTTGTTTAATCATGACCTAGGGCTATTAATTCGTGCATGTTGATCCATCATTTCTTGGAATCGATACCCTATCAAGAAGTGGTTCATGTTTCGCTTTTAATTCCCGCTCCTTGAACCTACCAAATTTTTGGATTAGGGTTTGTTGTTCTGAGGAGACATGTTTAAGAAAATTATGAAGGGAGGGCATCGTAAGCCCTCCAAGTCCGACGCCAATGATCCTTCACTTTATGGGTTTGGACCGCCGGGAAATCGGAATTCAGGGTCTGTTTCGACGACGAACGTGGTGGTGAATCATGCTTCTCGGCCTGGACCTGCCGCATCCGGCCCCAATTCAAACTGGGCTCCGGGGGTGATGACGTTGGCGCCTCCTACCGGCACTGTCGAACCTCTCCCCTTGTTCCGGGATGTACCGGTTTCAGAAAGGCAGAATTTATTCATTAGAAAATTGCAGATATGTTGTTATCAGTTTGATTTTTTGGACACTCTGAAGTCTGCCAGAGAGAAGGAAATTAAGCGGCAGACGCTTCTGGAATTGGTTGATGTGATACAATCGGGGTCAGGGAAAATCACAGAAACCTGTCAAGAAGAAATGATTAGAATGATTTCAGTTAATATTTTTCGGTGCTTGCCTCCAGCTTCGCATGAAAATACTGGCCAAGAAAATGCTGATCCTGAAGAAGAAGAACCTTATTTGGAACCGTCATGGCCTCATTTGCAGCTTGTATATGAACTGTTACTGAGATATGTTGTGTCATCTGATACTGATACCAAAATTGCCAAGAGGTACATTGACCACTCATTCGTGTTGAAACTTTTGGATTTGTTTGACTCTGAGGATCCTCGTGAGCGGGAGTATTTGAAGACAATCTTGCATCGTATATATGGAAAGTTCATGGTCCATCGGCCATTTATTCGGAAGGCTATCAATAACATTTTTTATCGATTCATTTATGAGACAGAAAGACACAGTGGTATTGGCGAGCTTTTGGAAATCCTTGGGAGTATCATCAATGGGTTTGCATTACCGATGAAAGAGGAGCATAAACTGTTTCTTGTTCGGGCTCTTGTTCCTTTGCACAAGCCTAAATCAATTGCAATCTATCACCAACAGCTATCCTACTGCATAACACAATTTGTTGAAAAAGATTACAAGCTAGCGGATACTGTTATAAGGGGTTTGTTGAAATATTGGCCCATGACCAACTGTCAGAAAGAAGTTCTTTTCTTAGGAGAACTTGAAGAAGTACTAGAGGCTACACAATCAGCAGAGTTTCAGCGCTGTATGGTTCCGCTTTTTAGACAGATTGCACGTTGCCTGAATAGCTCTCATTTTCAGGTTTGAAGTTATTAAATATATCTCAACGTTCTATTCATAAGAATGATTTTTATGTTTAATTATTGAAAATAATCCGTTAAAATTTTGTCTCAACATATATATGCACACGTATACTATTAATAATTTGGCTTGCTGATAATCATGGATCTTTTTTAAACTGTTTACCCACGCTCTTAACAAGACCAATTCTAATTGTTGATATCTAGGAGTAAAATTACTAATTAGAATTTTCTTTGTTTTGTTTCTTGCAAGATTCAATGTTTTATATTGCTTCTGTAGTTTGATTTTCCCATATTAGAATCTTTTGTCGGATCCTTTTTGACTATTTCTTTTTTTAAATCATAAACATACATTTTCTTGTCTCTCATAGAGAGAGAGAGGGAGAGAGGGGAGGGGGGAGCTATAGTTGTTATTTAACCTCTTGATAAGACTAATATTTACTATCCATACCATTTATAATACTGGTTCTATTTGTTAATACTAGGAGTAAAATTAGTTATTTATAGTTTTCTTTATTTTTGTGTCTTGCAAGATTTGATGTTTTATTTTGCCTTTGTTGTTCGATTTTCCACATTATAATTTCTTGTAGGATCTTTTTTGTCTCTCTTTTTTAAATCATAAACATATATTCAATAACTGTTATTCCTGAAGTTTTTCCTAGTCTTCTTGCTATCGTTTTTGTGTTGGTAATTGTACTTTGAAATATTATTAGTTTGCTTATTGAACAGCCATACCCTCTGGAGTTGCGGTCACTTCATCCTTCTTAATAGAACAAGCCAAAAATGATTAAACAAATAAACAACGATGCCCTCTAGTTCTTACTTGCCCATTCTTTCAAGATGTCTTTTCTTATTATGTACATATATTTATTTACTTTACTTTTTAAAGCTGTTTTCTTTGTCGACAATTGTAGATCTTCACCTGTTATACTATGTTTTATTGGTTGTTTTATTCGAGGATCTAATATTAAAGTGGAAGAAATCCTAACATATGCATTGTATTTTATTCAGTTTATAATGTGGTTGTTTCTCAGTTTCATTTTGAGTGTTATATTTTGGGATGTTTTGAGTTGGCTATGTTCCTTTCTGGAATGTAACAACCTATGTGTATTAGTGTTCTTTTCTTCTGCTTCATAAGAAACCTGGTGTTGTGCCCCAGGTCTGGATTTAATGAATTTTGTTGTGGTGTTATATTTTTATAATGGTTGGGATTATTGTCCTTTGATCACATATTAGTGTTCTTTTCTTCTGCTTCATTTGTATTCTGCCCCATGTCTGGATTTTATGAATTTGATTGTGGCGTTATATTTGTAAAATGTTTGGGACTGTTGTGCTTTGGATCACATATTTTTCCTTTTCCTACGGTAACAGTTCCATTGTCAATTTCATGAATTACTTTTTGTGATGACTAAAATCCTTCTAGTTCTATAAATTTTCCTCCTAAATCAAAAATCCCTATCAATTTCTGTTATTATTGAAACTTAGATATTTCTACTTATTTAATTATCTGGGGATTTACTTTAAATGTACGGGGGCTCCTTTTCTCCTAATTTGATTACCGTTTTGTAGGTTTGACTCACTAATTAGTATTATGGGGCTTATTCAATTCTTATCCTTATTGGGAGGTGTTTTTAATGTGGGAATTTCAGTTTTTATTTATTTATTTATTTTTATAAAATAGAAACAATTGCTTTTATTGAGGAAAAAAAATGAAAGAATAGGGCATACAAAAAACCAAGCCCACAGGGGAAAAAACCCCACTAAAGAAAAGGTTTCGAACTAAATAAGATATTGCCTAGAGAATAATTACAAACAAGTCTTCGAAACTGAAGCCCAAAGAGTGACAGGGAACCTCACCAAGGACCAAACCTCATAAGGATCCCTGTCCACACCACGAAACACTCTATTGTTCCTCTCCCCCCAATCCCACAACAAAGCACACACCTCTAGGAACCACAAGTAGCCTTTCTCTTTAAAAGGAGGATGGAGGAGGAACTGCCCGATCATCAGACGAATGTCCCGGAGTCACAAGCTCAAACTCCCAGAAAAAATAATTCCACACTGATCGCGCAAACTTACACTCTCAGAGAAGGTGGTCTAGGTTTTCCTCTGCCTTCCGACAAAGGATACAATAGAAATGACCAATTAACGAAGGTATCTTTCTTGAGAGCCTATTTATCGTGTTCACATGGCCAAGCAAAACCAGCCAAAAAAAGAACTTGACTTTCTTTGGAATCTTAATCCTCCATAAAACATTAAAAACTGATTCAACACGAGGAGAGGGGTCCAATAAGATCCTAAAGAAAGACTTACAAGAGAAGCCCTCTAAAGGACTAGACTCCAAACATGAACATCCCTATTGGACAACAAACGACGGAAACCAAAGGAAAACGAAACAGAGTTCTCCAACCAAACCAAAAAGGTGAGAATTCTTGGTGATGTTATCGTAGAACCCAATTTAAGTGTTGTTATGTGACACAATAGTAATGGTTGGAGCAGTATGACCAAAATTTAGATTGATATGTATTTTTTGGGCCCGTGATTGGAAACTACATGTTTCGTTGGAACATATGATACTGAAGCTAAAAGGCCAAAGCAGCAACAAAATCTATCTTCAATAACTTCAGAAAAGAAAGAATATAATTATAGAATCCTGTGTTCAATTAAATGAGAGATGGTTGGCTTCTCTCCTGACAGGGTCGGGAACAGCCTTTGGGCTTCTGTGCTTTTGAGAGCAACAAGAAGAAACATAAGCTATAATAAGATACCAAAGTTGGCCCAACCATCTGTCAACACTGTGGAAAGTTCAAGCTTTTTTATTCCTCTTTAACTGATGAAGTAGTCTTTAAGCAATGGACCTAAGGTTATAACATTTCCTCTGAAAGGGATGGGTAAGTAAAGAAGTTGTGAAACTGTAAAATTAATTCCTCTAGTGCAAAGTATTCCTCAACCAAAAATCTGGAAATGCTTGTGCCGGAGCCTAGTAGCAAAAGGGTAACAGAGGAACAGATGGCTCATTTTTCCTCCCTTCTTCTGCACAAAGTGCCTGAGTAGTGGTGGATATGTGCAAATTTAGGTATCTAAAATTTAACTTGAAGCATCTCATGAGACAGACCTCCTAAGAAGAGACACCCATGAAAGACCATTGGGATCCATTTCATTTGCAGCTTGCATAAAATTATAGGATGTATGTCAAAGATGTTTGTGTTGAGATTGTATGGCAATGCCTTCAAAGACGTACGTAAATAATTATACACTAGTTGATTTTTTTGAAACTTGACTATGCATTTGTTTAATTGTGTAAAAACATGAATTAGGGATATTCAGTTTGTTGGTCTCACAAAAAAAATTATGTAAATGATTAATAATGAGGTCATTTTGTTGTTAATTTTAACGTGGATTGATTAATTATTATCCACGAGAGAAATCTATTCTTCAACTTTCACGTCATTTAGGTATAAGGTTATAAAATGTACATTTTTGGGGTGTTTTTGGTCCCCAACTTGGCCATTATAGCCCACTCAATGTTTGGGTCTCCCATTATAATAGTTAGTTCCCAAATTATTATAACTCACAGTTTGCTACAGTAACACTATTTGAAAACCCTCATTGTCTATAGTGTTTACTATTTTATAACCATTCTCTCTCATTTGTAATCCAAACTAAAATAGTATGCATCCCAAACATAGATTATTATAACCTACCGACTATAATAACCTCCTTAGCATGCAAAACAGGTGGCAGCCTAGGGTATATCCTTTTTGTTCTGATGGCTGTTGCCTTTGCCAGTTAGTTTGTGGGTTAAACATTAGGACTTTTAAGAGGTGAAAAGTACAGGAATGTTTCTTTTTGGGTAAACAGCCACTAGAAAAGTTTAAGAATGTGATAATAGTTCATTTTTTTAAGGGAATCCACTTGAGATTGAGCTATCCCAAAATAATCTGTTGTGGGAAGAGGAAATGTTGGTTTTTGATCAGTGTGTAATTTGAAAGGATTTATCTAAGGTAGTGTTGTTGGAGTCTTTCATACTGTAATATAAACAAAAGTCGGGATTGTTTGGATATCCCTTAGGGCTTTGTTTGGTGAACAAAAACGTGTGTCCTTTTTGTTTTGCTGACAAAAACTTGTGTGAGACAAAAAGAAAAGGAACTTGGATTTTGATTTTACCGGCCTTCTCTTATCATTTCTGAATTATGCATGAGTGTTTAGATTGGTAAACAATGTAAAACTGACAAGGATTTGGAAAACTTTGTTCTATGTGTGCAATTCAGTGATCCACTTTGAACATTGTGTTTCGATCGCATTATTTGTTTACCTGCAAACATTTTGGGCAGTTCAACAGAGGGTTGTTCTTCCCCCATGTTTTTACAATGCCACTTGTGAATATGTGATGCAGGTTGCTGAAAGAGCTCTGTTTCTGTGGAACAATGAACACATTGTTAGCTTGATAGCCCAAAACCGGGCTGTGATATTGCCAATAATTTTTCAAGCATTGGAGAAGAATATCCAAAGCCATTGGAACCAGGCGGTTCATGGGCTGACCGTGAATGTTCGAAAGATGTTCATGGAAATGGATGTGGAGTTGTTTGAAGAATGTCAGAGGCAGTTCACAGAGAGAGAGATGAAGGCAAAAGAGGTGGAAGAGCAGAGAGAGTTAGCTTGGAAAAGACTGGCAGATGTTGCAGCACAGAGAGGAGACTACATGGTAACAGTTTAAAGTTGTTCATTTGAAAGGTTGGTCGGTTCAGCATAAAATGACTGATATAGATGGTCTAGATTTGACCCTCTCCAAATTTTTTGGTATTCTTTTTCATTTTTTTTTCACTCCATCATCTTTCTTTCTTTCTCTCTTTCTCTCTTTCTTTATCCCCTTTTTTTTTTCTTTTTTTTTCTTTTTTTGGAATCCAAACCCCTGGGAAGGTGAAGGTGAAGGTATCAGAAGAAAGAAACCAGCATCAGCATCCAGCAGCAGTAAATGTAATTTAAAATTTACGGAATTTGTTAGTAGTTTTTGCTGCAGATTTAAGAATGATTTGTGAAGTATTATGTGCTTTATAAATATATATAAATATATATATTTTTTGCCCTTCTCACTTAAATGGTCCTCTCTATGGTAACTTTATTGTCTTCTGGAGTAATTTTATACACTTATAATGTTCCCGTTGCTTAATTATTTTCAACTTTTTTTCTCCTTTTTTTTTACCCGAGCAAGGGATCGAACTTAAGACCCTAATGTTGATAGGATTTCAGTTGAGGTATGTTTATTTTGAATTTTATCTTTGGAATTGATTTCCTTCTTTTTCTAGAGTTGAGTTTATTTTGAATTTCATCTTTGGAATTGATTTCCTTCTTTTTCTAGAGAAGACAAAATATAGTTTTGCTTTTTAGTCAATATTCTGCTAGGGTAACTTACTAAGTTTCATACCACTTCTGTTTATTGAAAAATAAATTAAGAATGATAGGGGATGGATATATTACGGGTCCAAACACCTAGGTTAAGATATATTTTTTATTCTTTTTCTTTCTTGTATCCGAGGTTCAAATCCCCATTTTAATCTTTTACCGTAGAATATAAACACCTTTACCAAATTAACAAAATTAAATTAGATAAACTAAAGTCAGTTTTGGCATACAATGGGTGGAGAATGGATTTACATTTTTAGACCTTTGTGCCTTTTAAAGAAAATGCAAAAACCACTCTTATCTGTTTTGTTCTGTCAAATACTCCGATATGTCGTCATAGCACAAAGGCAAGCACCAATGCGCAAAAAGAGCACAACAAAAGAGAAAAAACCCTAACAAAATAACTTTCCGACATGTCGTCAGTGTAATCCATCCCAGACCCAAGCGCAAAGCCTCCGCCATTAGGGCCAGTAGTCCACATTCCCAAATTATTGTCCCTACCGCCGACGCCGAGCGGGCCGGCGTGCCAAGTGAGCTGGTCAATTAGGGCGGCGGACTTAGGTTCGACGCTGTAAGCCTTCTCGTACTTGACTTCAAGGCCTTGGCCGGAAGTGACGAAGAAAGCGCCGTTTACGAGGATATCGCCCTCGGAGCGCCAGTTCCAGCCGCGCCACTCGGACTCGGAAGTTTCGACTCGCTTGGTTACTTCCTTGGCGTTGCGGTCGTAAGGGGCGGTGTAGCGGTTGCCTTGGCTGTTGATGGTGGGGTTTCCACTGCCGCCGATTGCGTACATTTCCCATTGGGTGAAGTCGTTGTTGACGACGTGAATGTAACCTAATCGGCATCGTGGCATCCTTTGCACTAGCTTCTCTCCGAAGTGGTTGAATGCTATTGTAACCTTCATTTTCATTCATTCATTTTTACTTTAACAGTGAGATGAATTAATAAATTAATGTACGTCTCAAATTTATTAAAATTACATCAATTAAAATTGGACAATTAAAAGTTGAGAAATTAAACTTAAACAAATTTTCAAGCATAGGATCAAAATTGTATTTTAACCTTAAATTAATACATTTAGCTATTTTGACAGTGTTTTATAGTTACTAAACTTTTGGTTTTTGTGTTCATTAACTTTAAAAATAGATACCAAAGTAAATATAGATAATAGTAATTAACGGTTGAATACTTAAATCCCCTATTCACATTTATATTAAATAAAAAATAATAAAATAATTAAAAAAAGAAAAAAACTCATAGACTTTGTCTTTATTTTAAAAATACATTTTTTTCAAAATTACCCTATTACTTTTAACTTGAAAATGTAGTGGTAGTACATCTAAATTTTCATATACATCGTTTTAGGTCTCAATTTAAAAAACTTTTACTCTATTAATTTTAATATATCTATAAAATGTCATACACAACTTTTAAAAGAATAGAGAATCCTTAAATCTGTCCTAAAATATATAAAATAAGATCCTTAAATTTTCAATTTTGTGTTCATTAGATACTTGGATTTTATATTCATCTTCTACTTATTCAACATTTTTCGATATTTACATGTATCTTATTTATATAAGATGTTCATAGGCCCTATTTAAAGATGTGACTTGTTTAAGACTTTATTAGACATAAATTTTAAATTTTATTTTAACGTATTAATTAATATTTCAAAATTTGTCTATTTTAGATTATTACTAACAAAAGAAATTAAAAAGTAAAAACGAAAGAATTGGAGATTAATTTTTAATTGATATGAGTGAGGAGAGAAATAAAAGAAAAGGAATGGGGAAAGGACCTGCATTCCGGAATCCGGCAAGTAGTGATCGCTGTGACCCAACAGCATAACTTCATCGTGATGTGAGAAATAATTGTTTGAAATCGTGATTCCGGTGGAGCCCATCACCGCATCGATCAGCCCATCTTTGCAATGCGACAATGAACAATGATCAATCCATATATCCTTCGATCCGAAGATCGATATCCCGTCGCCGTCCGATTTCGTCCGGTACCCGTAATGCGTCGGACTTGATCGGACCATGGTATTACCTGCACAGTCATACCTTCAGATATATGCATTTTGTCGAACATTTGGTGTGCAGGAAGGTAAATCAGGGTTTTAGATTTCTTTACCTGATGGATAACAATGGTGGATATGGATGTTGTGGATGATGACATTGCTTATGTACTGCAATGTAATGCAGCCACCGCCGACTATATGGACATTGGCGCCGCGGCCGTCTAGGGTTTTGTAGCTGTTGAAGATGAGTTCCTGTTTGAGTTTGATGAGCATGTTGGCGGGGAAGACGATCCAGAGAGGTTGCGGCTGTATCACGGCGTATCGTAATGTTCCGGGCTTTGGATTTACCGCATCGTCGTCCGAATCGTCTGTGACTATGTAGAACTCGCCATTTTTGCCGCCGAGAGCGTACTGGCCGAATCCTATGGCGCAATCGGCGAGGCGCTGGCGGTTGTTTGGCCAATTTGGATCGCATTTCCAGCAGTCGTCGATGGGGTTCCCGGTGTAGCAAGAAGAAGAATCATCCTTCTCTGAGATTTGGAGCAATTGCCTTCTCGTTAAGGAAGCATTTACTTTCCTGCAACAGGTAACGATTTTCTTCCATAACTTTAGTGATTAGAGGAACTTAGCGTTAATCATTGATGGTATAATCTAAATTTAAGCTCCATAAATGGTTGAATCAAACGAGATATACTTCAGATTTGGTAAATGATCTGAAAGAAGGGTAAGCGAGAAAATTTGGTCATTTTCAGTGCTTTCCACCCAAAGGAAAAAAGAAACAGACAAAAAACAAAAAGACCGAGTAACCAATAAATGTAGAGAAAGAGAACGATTATGCAGTGTTTTTCTTTTAAAAATGCTTAAATCTGACAAAGAACTATGCATGAAGATTAAGATAGGAAATGAAATTTGAAATGGAAAACTGAGGGTGGTGACGGGATTATCAAAATGCAAAAATCCCTAAACAGAAGAGCATAAGCCGTTCAAACAGTAGATTTGAATGGCATTTTCTTTTTCTTATGATTACCAAATCTGTAAAAGAAGTTGGTAAAGATTTAAAAAATGATTAGATTTATGAAGAAATCCAACAATGTAGTTAAAAGTTCATAGAACAGGTCAGAGGCATAATAGTTACTAAACAGAACAAGAGTGGAAGAGTAAGATTTAAGCATAAGTTTTAGACTTTAAGGCCTAATAATGTGGTCAAGAAAAACTTAAAACTGAAGACTGTAGCTACCCAAAGAACTCAAAAAACAAGGTCAAGAAACAAAGAGCGACCAATAACATAGTAACAAAACACCCTGGTTTTAAACTTGGATTTTGTACATCTAATACATGAAATCCTACAAGATTAAGCATAAAAATCTTGGAACAGGACAGTAAAGTAGAGAAAATCGACAATGTAGTTAAAAGTTTCGAAATGCAGACAGTTAGAGTAAGAGCCAAGCCAAGAACATAGTGATTCTTAAACAACATTTGTGGAAAAATGGAAAATTGATGCACCTGTGAACTTCTTGAGCAACCAGTTCAGGGCTAGGATGCTGGCCGGGGAGAGTGAGGTTGAGAGCGGCGGCGGGGGTACCAGCACCGGCACGGAGCGGCAAGCTGGAGGGTAGCAGCAAAGCTAGCAGCACAATGCAGGTTGTGGCCAGCATTTTGGAGAGCAAAGATGGTAAGCTCTCTCTCTCACTCTCTCACTCACTCTCTCTGCAGGCTTATTGCAAATTGCTCTGCAGTTTGTGTTTGTTTGTTGTTTGAGTGGAGAACTGTTTTTCAACTGTTTTTCTTCATTTTCTTCCTTCCATGTTACCCTCAAAAGCATTCTCAGCTCTCATTCTGTCTAATATAATCATTGTCAGAGACTTTTGGGATTCGGTTAGTGAGAGAAAGAGAGAGGGGAGAGAGAATCTTTGGTTCTCGAGGAGGAAAGTTGTATCCAATTTACTTTTGAAGGAAATGGGTTAATTTCTTTCATTTGGATTTTCTTTTAGTTCCCCAACGTGGGGCCTGGAGGTTCGAACCTTACCCTTTTGATCGAGTAAAGATATCTTAACTTGTTGAGTTATGCTAAGTTAGAATCTCTAATTAAGTTTGAATGTTTGATAACAAAATATGATGGTACAAATACAGAATTTATCTGCAGAATGAACGTAGAATAGTTAACATTTTAAAAACTCATAACCCAAATTCAAATTATTTAAATTAAAATTAAAACAGATTTGTAGGCTGAAAAGTAATTGGAGGGGGAAGGGTGGGAGTGTGGTGAGGTGGCAGAAGATGATTGGGCCGTATAAATAATTGAACATATTTGGTTTGGAATTGGATAATGCTGCAACGTAAAGAAGTTAATGTGAAGAGAAAAGTTTCTTCCTTTTTGACTATCGGACTGACTCTTTGAAGATTCGCCCCTTGCTGTTCTCTCTTCTGTTTCCAAGTTTGTAATATTTCTTTTTCCCTTTCTTTCTCTCTGTATTTTTAATCTTAATTTCACTCGTTATTTTATTTTATTTTATTTTTAAAACACTTAAAGAATCTAACCTTAATTTAATATTTAAAAAATAAATAAATTTTCAAAATTTTGTTTTTTCTTTTAAATTTAGTTTAGAATTTAAATGTGCATTTTTGTGAGGTAACAGAATAGTTCTTTTTTAAAAAAAACATAAAACTAAAAGTGAAATCATGATTAAAATGACACTGGATAATTAGTGTTAAAATAAAAAATAAACCTAAATATAATTCAATGTGAATGAAATTATTGCTAAGTAAAATACAATGCAATGTGAACTGAAGTCAAATAAGAAATAAAAATACCTTTTCTTACTTGGATGAATTTTATATTTTTTTTCTACCACAAAGTTTTTCTAGCAATTATGTCATTACAAAGTAGGTAAGTTTGGATAAACTGATTTTAATAATAATTTTTTTTTTATATAAGAAATGATGTAGTTTAGTTTAGACATGAGTGCATAACTTCAACGTTTGACCTAATCAATATCAACATGGCCACCGAAAATCCTTTCAAAAAATGACATAGTTTAGACATGGTTTATAATTGACAGATCTTTATTAGCAATTATAGTCTGGAAGTTGAATTTAAAATGTATTATTCTTTTGCATTGTGTTGCATCTGTTAATACTTTAGGGTTTTTTAAAAGGAAAAACAAAGGTAAAAATCGTATAATGGGAAGGTGAAGTTAAACAGTAAAACAAGCTTTTTTTTTTTTTTTTTTTAATGTTTTTCTTTTAACCACATTAAATTTGGGACCTATAAAAGTGGAAAGAAGCTTTCTTGTAAAAAGTTGTTTTGGTTTAATTTCTATTAGTTGTTGTAAACTTTGTTTATTTTATTTTAGATAATAAATTTTAGCAAGTTAGTAATGTCATAATTTTTTTAATAAAAGCCAAACATAAACACATGTTTTCTAGTTTTATTTTATTTTATTTTGTTTTATTTATTTATTTTCAAAACTAGTGAATAGAATTGTACATAGGTAAGAGAAAGAAATGGTCAACGTCAATACCAAGAAAAAATTTGAACTTTTTTTAGAATATTACTATTCAATCTATCCTACACTTGAATACAACTTTAACTTAAATGTTCAAATTTTCACCTCCACATAAAAGTCAAATTTAATAGATAAAAATTCGAAAAAAAAAAAACAAAAAACAAAAAAAAAACAACTAGAAGAATCCATGTCATAGGAATAGCATTGTCCAAATGGAGTATCTTATCCTTTCTTGTAATTTTCTTTTAATAAGAAATTTATCCAATAAAATTAAAATGGTAAAGATAATTGGTTTTGTGTCTTTATATACATACATTATAAATAAATGTAATTTTCTTTTCATGATATCTAGTTAAGTTATTGGGTAACAAAAAAGTGATATCACCGTTTCCGGCGTATTACAAGGCACGAGCGGTCTAAATGGAATGCCCGCTGCAGATTCTTCTCTTCTTTTAACGACATCGGGCCCCCCAAAGGGACTTTATTTCTCAACAAAAGGAAACAAAATTACAAAATTAAAATTCTTCAAGAAAATAAAAATATTATAAATTAAACTATTGAGTTTTTTTCTTTTTTAGATTTTAATTATTTATTAATTTGTTTTTGGGCACATTTACTCAGCATCTCAACTAATTCAGTTAAGTCGGTATTTAACTCCAAAGATAGTCTTCAAAACTCGTGTGTTGTTTCAAGGCAAAGTTCGAGATCTCAAGTCTCAACTTGAATCATTTTATTTTTTTAAAATGTATTTGCTTTACATAATTTTTTTTTCTTTTTTTTTTATCATAGTTTTAAAAACCAAATACAAGTTTTTAAAACTATATTTTTTTTTTTAGTTTTCGAAATTTGACTTATACTTTAAAAATACTACCATAATTTAGAAAACGAAACATACAAATTAATTTGTATAGATGAAAGTAGTATTTATAAGCTTCATTTTCAAACGTTACCAAACGAGACTTTTTTAAAGATGCTTGTCTTTCTTATTATTTTTATATCTTATTTAATAAAAGTTTTACGCTTACATCGTTTTTTAATTTGCACAAAAGAAGTGTGATTTTAAAAGTCTGAAACAAATTTCACTAAAACTAAAAGTATATTTTATATTTAGTTTGGCACAACGAATTTCACTAAAATTAAAAGTATATTCTTGTCAATGTCATTAACCACGAGGGATGTGATTTGTATGAGTTGAGAAACTTGGTGGAGAAGATTGCCTCCTTGTCAGAGGCTGCCTATGTTGTGTCCTTCACATGGTGTCTGAGATTAGCAAATGGGGCGACACATTGTCTTGCCGGTGCGGTGATTTCTTTCGATAATTTTGGGACTATATCTGTAAATATCTCTAATTCCTTATCTAAAGAAATCATAGAGGCTCTTTTGAGTTGCCTAGTTGGTTATCCTATGCTTTTTGTGAGAAGGCTTTGCTTTTATTTTGGACTATGGTTAGTTTATATACTATATATATATATATATATATATATATATATATAATATATATTCTCACCGTGAGTTTAACTTTCCCGAACCTTAAAAAAAAAAAAAAAAAATTAAATTACCTCGTAAATTAGTCCAAATAAACCCTCAACCTTCCCAAACTAAAAGTTTAGACTTTTCTTTCTTTCCAACACTTTACACAGCTTGTTGGGTGCCACTATAAATTTACATCCGACTTTTTTTTTTTTTTTTTTTTTTCCACTTTCAATGGTGAAAAAAATGTAGTATCCAATTGCCTTATACAAACTAATGCGTCCATAGAGGAAAGAAAAATACAACTTTTTTTTTTCTCCTTTCTTCTCTCTTTGCTTTCTTAATGTTAAAGTGTTTGTAAAGAAACCAAAGTTGAGATTCCTTCCCTCCATTATTATCATCTACAAAATATTCCATTGTCAAAAACTTTTGAGAATGTGAGTCTTTTCACCAAGAAAGTTTTGAAGATTTGGAGAATTAAACTCTTGGGTGTATATTTCTTTTTATGGATTCATTTTGTCAACTGAATTATTGTTATAAATGGGATAGGATAATGTTAGTTTTTGTAAAATTAACTTTTGTGTTTAAGACATCAACAATAATATTACTTTAAGTTCGTGAATTTAATTTAAATCATTTAAATCTTCGCTCTCACTTGCTTATTTGAATTGCGATATTTAAAAAAAAAAAAAAAAAAAAA
>QLSR01000133.1:0-83733 GCA_031780015.1 Citrullus colocynthis
CAACTTTCATGAAGGGTACTTCGATTGATATAGCTTGAAATCATGCGAAAATCTAAAGAGAAGCTACTGGTGCAGCTTTGCTGAGAAATCTGGGCAGTATGGAGGAAAGTCGTTATATCTGTTAAACAAGAAGGAGAAACTCCATGAAATTTTGAGGTAAGACCGAACACTCCTTTCTCTACAAGTTTGTAGAAGGAAAGAAGTCTTGATTCTAATTAAAATACATGATTTTGAATAGCAAGAAGTGAAAGGAAAGAAGAAGATATCAAGCTGTCTTAGAAAACTTGGTGGAGACGGCAGGACAGCCTTGCTTTAAACGCAAGGGAGAGACAAACCAGTGAAGAATTGGCCAAGTTTACCTCCTAAGGCCAAGAAGAGGTCGGGAAGGCGTATAACCCATTTGGGACGAAGGACAATTTGTGAGTGGTTTCTATTTTCTTGTGCGTAGTGATTTATGATATTGATATGTTATATGTTTGTGTTTGTAGTGTGCATACATGTTTCTTTGAGATGTCATGTGACTATATGAATGTTTGAAAGGAAGTGATGATTATGTTAAGTATGAGAGCCCAATGCCGAGGGACTATAAGTGAAGGCATGTGGGAAGATGATATCATATACTCAGTGCTGAGGGACAGAATGTGAAGGCACTTGAGTGGAGAAAAATGGACTCCATAGCCGAGGAACCATAGGCGAAAGCATATGGAAGTCCAGTATGAGATGTGTGGCTTAGCACTGAGAGACCATAGGTGAAGGTGCTGAAATAATAAGAGTTTGAATGGTATGCCTAGGGACCAAAGGTGACGGCATACGGGACAGGTTAAGGGAATGAATGACAATGAATGGTGATGCCGAGGGACTAAGGGTGAAGGCACAGGGAAGAGATAGCATGCAAAGTGATATGTTAGTGCCGAGGGAATATATATACGAAGGCACGGGAATGTTAAATGCCGAGGGACATGATGTGAAGGCATATGTGCTGAGGGATGTTGAGTAAAGGCACAGGTTGAGTAATTGAAAGTAAAGCGTAATAGGGATATGTATGTGATTATTGTTTGTATTGTTTGGATACGTGATACATATTCTTGCTTGTTAACCACTCACTGGGCTTAGGCTCACTCTTTGTTTTGCTTGTTTGTTGTTGATGCCTCAGGTAGCGAGCGCGATCCAAACGCCTAACTAGAAGAGAACCTCGTCTGGGCATAGAACTTTTGGTGTACCTCCTAGGGACTTGTAAATATTCTTTGTATTCCTACTTCTCGTATATACGCATGTCCATGAGAGAGAGTTGGTGTTTGTAAACTTAAACTTTTAGATAATGAAATTTCTTGTTGAAATGTCCACTTAGTACTATTAAGTGATTATAGCTTCCGCTGATTGGCATGACTGAGTTGTTAGGTTAGTGATGATTTAAATGTTTCCTCGTGATATGTATATGTGGTCTCACTCCTGAACCTAGGTTGTAGGATAATCTGGGTGAGGGTGTGACAGTATCTATATGAAAAAAAATGAGGATATCTATATAATTTGTTTTAAAGTTCATAATTTAAAAACTTAAGACAACTTCAAACAAATTGATAACCATATTAATGTTCGGAGCAATTTTAAATCTTTTTTTTTAATTTTAAAGTTATTTTTGCAACGAGACATTAACAGTTTTTGTTCATATATTATAGTGAAGGCATATTTGAATTTTTTTTTTTTTGTTCTAAGGGTATTTTTGAAACTTTTGAAAAGTTTAGGGGTATTTTTGAAACAAAAAATTAATGATTTTCATCTAAATCTAACAACAATGGTATTTTTTAATTCTTTTTGAAGTTAAGCGTATTTTTTAAACTTTTGAAATTTCATGAGTATTTTTTAACAAAAAAATCAAAAAAATAAACAACTTAATTAAGAGGGGCTATATAGGGAGAATCTTTATATGCCTCTTTTACTCTTACATTTTTCGTAAGCTCCAATATTTAACATAAACTAACATTTTTGTTTAATTTACTACTGCGGAGTCAAAATATTAATTAAAAAAAGCATATATATAATTAAATGGTTTTTTTTTAAAAAAAAAGATAGTTACAATTTAATCGTTCAATGTGAAAACACTTATTCTTGATCGATCATCACTTTGAGACATGTTTTGCATCGTTTATGATCAATTACCTTTTCTCGTTGTATAAACTAAATAAAAATGAATTTGGAAATGGGAGAAGCAAAGGTTGAAGTTCATATCATCATCTCCTGAAAAGTGTTACAATGAAGATAAGAGAAAATAAAGAAACCAAAATAAAAGTTGATATATTATATGATAATATCCTTGAACAAGGTAGAGCAGAAAACAAAGTTTGAAACATAGAAATTAAACACACAGGAGGCAAAGCATACACAAGCACGTGCATGCCATTTTATTGGATGCTTAATGGAACTATATATGTAAATTAAAGATAGGTAGGGAAATGAATGAAATGTTTCACCAATTAGATTTAGCAGCATTAGCAAGAGTGTTAACTGCATCATCAGCTGCAATGTTGGTAGCAAAGTAACCAAGCGCGTCTATGGATTTTGCCAATGAAATCTTGTTTGCAATTGTGTATTCACTTTCGTAGGTAATCCAGGTTGTGCCAGAATAAGTGTAGGCAATCAAAAAACTTTTGTCGGAGCTCTCAACTTCAGCTTGATTATCGTTTATAAACTGAATCACATTAGAGTAGTAGATTTGTCCATTTGGTAAAATGTTGTCCCCTTGAGCTACACCATCCGCTTTGGAAAACACTCGGTGTTGGTGAGAGTTGGCAAGTTTCCAGGCCCAACCATGGAAAGGAATTCCAAATACAATTTGCTTATGAGGAAGTTTACCAAGGGCTTGGATCCATGACTGGATACCAAACTGTGCAGACAGGGAATTGTCTCTTGGATTGTGGAATGCCGAAGATGGTCCTGTAGCATCATTTGAGGAAGATGGGGTGTAAAAGTCATAAGAAATGACATTGACCCAACTTAATTTTTGCTTGATTGCTTGAACTGGATATTGAATATTGTGGATGAGGTATGGTACGTTGGAGACGGTGGCAACAAGCAACAACTCTGGAAGACTCAAATTAGTAGCATCTTCCGCAACAGCTTTGCGCCACAAATTAAGCAGAGTTTCAAAGTCTTTCATCTCTTCAGCAGAAGATGGATATAGCCATTGAAGATCCAGACCATCAAACTTACCATCTCTGGCTACTTTAATGGAGGATTTGATGAACACATCGCGATTTGTTGGCTCCTTGGCAATTTTAGCAAATACAGCACTGTCTCCTTGAATGGACAATAATGTTTTGACGTCTTGGTTCCTCATTTTCACAGTTGAACTGAACTCATTGATCAAGGTATCTTGTGAAGGATCTATGGTAACTTCATAAGTTGTAGAGTCAACAGAAGCATAACCAACAAATAGATGGGTGAAAAGCGTAGCATCGATATTGGCTAAAGGAAGTACACCATTCGTGCTTGCTAGCCAATAACCACCTTTCACAACATTCGGGACGATGGGGGCTTCTGGCGTCGCCATATCAACAAACTTTTACTATCAACCAACAAAAAAATTTTTTGAAATTATTATTCTTCTTTGCTTGCTTAGCTTAGCTTGTAAATCTACTTCATACCCATTCCATATTTATACTACTCTCAACCCCATTGTTCGTACATGTGCATGGATATTTTATATTTCTTTCTCCTATTACAGCATCCAAATAATAGATAATATATATTAGTTTTTTAGCATTATCTCACACCCTAAAACGTTTTCTTTTCCCAAACTATTGTCTTACTTGCTTCTGTTTCATTTAAATTTGTTGTTTTTTCCATCTACCATGCTTTTGTCCTATTATATAACTCACATGCACAATGCTATTCGCTACTAATTAACAATTCCCTTTCTCATGTCACAACAACTATAATTTTGATCATAATGACAACTACAATTAAAATGAGACATAGAATAATAGAATGTTAACTTATTTAGAAAGAGACTCAACAACCTTTAAATCAATTCCATTCTAAAATATTATTGTAATGCTCGAGTTTATGAGGGTACATGAAATCACATCTAATTAGATGGATGGAAACGGGGATATCAACGTTAGATACAAATTTCTTTCTGATATATTAGTATATGAAAAATAAAGTTATTAGATATCACAGGTTCCATCTAAAAACAAATTATATTGACAATGAGAGAAGAGTTACCTGGAAAATTGTCAAAAATAACACACTCAAATTTTCACTTTTCAAAACTAGCACGCTTATTGAAAACTCGTTAAACTAGTTTTTCTCAGTTCATCTCGGGTGAGATCAACCATCGAGATTTTATCTTTCTCCGATTTTAAAAATCACAAGTCAATTACTTGAAAACCATATGCATAATATGGAAATTCATATAATTGTGAAAACAAAAATTGGCTAAAGATTTTGAAAAGTTTCGTAAGTATTTGATATAATATTTGGTAAAGGTGATTGAATTTGTAGAAAATTTGAAAATATATAAGATTTGGCACAATATTTTGAAAAGTTAGCAAAATTTCGTTGTGTAATCTGCCCGAGATGTACTGAGAGAACCCAAAACAATCAATAAGTTTGAAAATTTTAAATTTTTAATTAAACCTCGATGGTCGATCTCGCTTGAGATGGACCGAGAAAAACTAGTTTAACGAATTTTCAAAAGTGTGCCAATTATGAAAAGTTAAAACTTGAGGGTGTTATTTCTGACAATTTCCAAAATTACTTATTTATGTTTTAAACCTTGTCAAATCCATTGATTTTTCTAATATAAAATCCTCAACCTCAATTTACTTTTAGCTAATAAGACAAAATAAAGTTAGATAACAAAGCTTGTGATCAATATATTAAGAAACCTTTAATATTTATAAATTCTCGATCTCATTTACAAAATTCAAACCCATTAAAAATTATATCCATTTCCAGGCAATAAGTAAACAATTAAATGAAATAGCTTCTGATTCTTAAGATGGTGGTTGGAAAATATTAGTGATATTAAAAGAAGACTAAACGTGGAAAACTATGTATAATAATACACAAAAATGATAGAAGTCTCCTTTTAAAATTAATTCCTGTATTCAGCTCAATTAAAGAAATGGATGGAAACTCCTTATATAATATTAAAATGTTGAGGGTAACAAATACAAAATGAAATTAGATATCAACGCGAGTATATCTTTTATCTTTAATTAAGTGGTTGAATTGTGACAACCAAAATTTTCATGTAATTTTTTTTTTAAAAAAATAATTATCTTGAATTATTTGGTTAGTTGTTTGAATTTTGAGGCTTATCTGGATTATCTTGAGAAAATAATTCAATTTAAAGTAATCATGATAAAATATTTGGAAGATTTGAAATTGGGTGACATTTAAGAACTTGATTAATTTAAGAAAATATGAGAATAGGTTGGAATTGAATTTAAGTTGGGAAATTGATTTATTAGGAGATAGTTTGTTTAAATAAATAATTAAGTGGCAGTTGGAAAATATTTGATTTGATGGGTTGAGAAATATTATATTAATAAGTTGAGTTTTGTTTTGGGAAAAGGAAATGGAAAACAGAGATTTAAATATATATATATTTCTTTAAAAGTTTGTGACCATTTTTCACTTAAACGTTTCTTCCCCTTCCTTCAAAGGTTCTTTTTCATTTTGCATGGAAGTTAGCTTTGATTTCTAGGTTTCACATGGTTTGTTTAAACATCATTAAACATTCAACATTTGTACCCATTAGACCTTAGTTGAGGTAGAGCAAGCTCGATACTCTCAACGTCGAAAACAATCTTTAGCTGATGTGGAGTAATCTCAATACAATTAGCGTCACCACTCTCCTATGTGCACATAAAAATGCCCCCAAAAGGCTAGCAACTCGACACACAGCCCAAAGCCTTCATGTGTACCAAAGTGGGTCCCAAAGACCTTATATACCTGGCTGCCCAAATTACTTTCTTCTTATTCTTCAGTATTGGGTCCCATACATAATATTATTAGGGTACATTCTTGAAAGTGTTTGAGCAAACTTGAGTTTTGGGAAGAGAATAAGTCATAGATGAGTTTGGGAGAAAATCATAGTAGGTAATTTTCCGAGTCTTAGACTACAAGGAGGCAAATAGGTTGTGAAATTCTCTAAGTGTCATAACTATGTTTGGAAAATCATGGTATGGATGCATAGGGCTTGATAAGGGAGGAGAATTTTACTAAGTATTATAGAAGGAAGAGTTAGTAGCATAGTTGAAAGTTAGTTTTGAGGATTAAACACATCTCTATGGGAAAAACACCATGTTGGATGCATAGTGGTGGTGCTCAACGCATAGTAAGGAGATATGGGGGAATTTTTACTAAGTGTTGAGGTTTTGAAAGGAATTCTAAGCCATAGAGAGGAGAGTTGAACGTATGGTTCAAGTTGGAGAGGAGTGTCTCACTAGTTGAAGTGTTGAACGCATAATGCATACTCCGGGAAAGACTTACCTAAGCTTTGGATGACTTTAATACTTGAGAAGCAAACTCTAAGGAAGAGAGGAAGGGTTGGACGCATGGAGTAGGGTTTTTGGCTAGGGATGGATCAACTTGGCTTGAGAAAAGGAGGAGAACAAATAGGTCAAGTCTCTTAGTAAAGGGGGAAACGTATGGAAGACTATCAAAGTGGGAATTTTGGCTAAGTATAAGATGGATTGGGTGTGTTGGACGCATACCCTATTGGTTGAAGGAAAAATGGTTAAGTGTTGGGTGGTTGAAGTTGGAAGCAAGGTAAGTGTGTGTAAGAAAGGAAGAGTAAAGCATAGGAGAGAAAAGTTGGAAGCATAGGCTTAGAGAGAGTACCATGAACGCATGTGAAGAGGTAACAAGGAATCCATGGAGTAAAATATGGGGGACTTGGACGCATAACCCTAGGAATAGGTCACGTTGGACTCATGCTTGGTGACCGAAAAGAAAAATCAGCTAAATGTGAGGAGGTTGGATGAAGAAAAGGGAGCCAAAGGGATCATACCCTAATATCCTTCATAGTGGACGCATAGAGAGGAGAGAGTTGGATGCAAGGACCAATTTCTGGGCATGATTTGGACGCATATTGAAGAGGAAAAGTATGCTAAATGGCTTCATTTGAGTCTAACACATCATAAATAGTAGGTGTCGTGATGCATGGATAGGACAACATGCAAGAAGCCTTGTGGAGCAAGCGTGTCTTGATGCATGATGAAGTCCTCATGCATGAAGCCAAGTATTAAGATAGATGTCAGCATAATGAGCAAGGTTGGATGACAAAACTTGTCATCCAACTCCTATAAATAGACCCGAGAAGTCACTGGTTCATTCACTCAAAATCATCTTCTAAAGATTATTTGAGAGACTTTAAGGGTGTTTTCGGAAGAGCTAGGCGTCCAACTACATCACCAGGCGTCCAAGTGAGCAGTTAGCCATCCAACAAGAAGAAACTCTACGTCCAACAGTGTTTGTTCTGTGTTCAGGAGAAGCTGCCCTCTGTCCAAGGAAGATTCTTCGTGTTCAAGAAGGTGTTTTCAGGCATGCCGGAAGAGTTTCCAAGGCTCCGAAGGTTTCTCCATTACTGTTTTCTTAGTTTTGAGACTAAGGAAGAACCGAGAAGCCTACACCAAACTAACTTATGTTCAAAACAGGGAAAGAGGCTTTAAAGAGTTGCAACTACTTTCTCTGCGAGTGGTTATTGGTCGTTCGTTTACGTTTTATGATGTTATGCATATTATTATGGGTTATGATTATTATCTATTGCAAATGAGTATGATGAGTTGCAATGTGTGTTGAGGATCTTAGGACTGCATAGGATGGTCAGAAGATCAAAGAATCTACTTCTAAGCTTGTCTAGATTTTAACCTCACGGGATGGTTAGGGGTGCCGAAAACCTAGTTCCTAATCCTGTAAGAGGTATCTCTTGTAGGATGGACAAAGGACCAATCCCTCAGAGGTAAGGCTATGTGCACATAGAGCTTGGATGAAATTGTTGTGCCAGAATGTGTCCATAAAGTAGTTCGGTACCGAGTTTAAGCAAGAATTGGAGGTTTGAATATATTTTTGTTATAGTTGTACCTATTCATGGTTGTTTATAACCTTTGTTATGTTTTAAGGGTCGTGTGAACCTTAGTTATACATTGACCACTCACTGGGCTTCGTGAAGCTCAACCTTTCTTTATGTTTACTTTTCAAATAGCAGTCGAGTTCACATTGCTGTGTGAAGTCGAGATCTGTCGAGATATAATGTTATAATATTTTATAGGCAGGAGTTAGTTGCATTATCTATAAGCCAACTCTATAAACAATTGTTAGAATAATAGCATGTTTAAGAAGCAATTATAGTGGAATTAGTATTAGATGCTGTAAAAAGGCGGGGCCGATCCCGCGACTAAGATAGTCGCGCCAGAGGTCGCGCAGCAGCTTCCCGTGGAGCCTCCTGCGGATCATCAGGTCCGCCCGGTTGGGCTCAACCTCAGAGAAAGGTTGAGTGAACAGGAAAGGGATCCATCTTTTCCTATCTCTTCCTAGGTTAAAAAGGTAACTCGAGTTTGGGTTTGACACCACACACACACCCAATGTCAAAGTCCCACACCTATTGGGCATCAACCTTGCACACGAACTAGGCATCCAGATACTCAACGTCTAGTGTCAGCCCTCTTCGGCCACACACACGCCATTGCCTACGTACGCTCGCTTACACTACATGCTATGCACATGCCTCAACCAACCCGCCTAGGTGTGTAAAGCCCAAAATAACCTCTAAACGACTCTCGATTGCCCTTGCCACTGACAACCACCTCACGCCTGCCTTCTTCAACCTTTGGCAGACAATCGTTCAATAGCTTCAACAGTTCAACCTACACTTTCAGCCACCAAAATCAACACTTCTAACCAATTTTAATCATAAATTCTTCCATCAATCTTAAAATCAACCTCTTAACTTACTTACCTTCAAATTTGGCCCTCTAATTCCCCCCTAATAGCTCAGAATCATCAAATCTTCAACCCTTGCTCAAGAACACCCAAAAGCATGAACGACCTCACTTTCTCCTCAAATTCCAACTCTTGCTGGTGGAGTTCTTCTCCGGAAACCCTCACACAACAACTACATTGGTTTTGGAAGACCTTGGTCGAGAAATTTCTTCTTTGGCATGAGTAACTTTTGCAAACCGATTTATTCTTTGCAACTCCTATTTATACTTCTCCAAAATAGCTTCATGCAACTTCAAGGCTCGCCACATCCTACTTCCAAAATTCTCAATTAAATCTTAGCTTTCCACCTAATTATTCTTGATTAATAAATAATTATAATTAACAAAAATTAGAGGAAACTTGAATGCCTACCTCAAGGTCCACCTCTTCAACGCCTAGCACATATCCTTAGAGGTTCTTTTGCTAGCTTCCTCACATACTTGTCTTTTCAACGCCCACATGACTTAGCTTACTCTTCCTTCACACCTACTTCCTCCTCTCAACGCCCATCTCCTTTAAGCTTGACAGCCCTTGTCGCCTAGTCAAGTGCTACCTCTATACTCGACTAGCCTTCAACAAAGCTCAACATGTCACACCCCCTCCCAGATTCCCTTCCTAACCTAGAAGTAGGTGCGACCTACACACACACTCGTCATCATATATCTTGAAACATAAATCAATACCAGATCAATTATACAAAGCTTTATGCTAGTGAAACATCATAAGTTAAACATAATTTCTAAATTCAGATTTCTCAGCTCATAATTTATCATAACAGGTATTTGTTCAGCTCACAGTACAAAATCCACTCTCGTTATACCACAAGGATCATGTATGACAAAACATGTACATAAACTAAGTATTTACAACTATCCCAGAGAACTAATGCAGAGAAAGCCCAGACGAGGATCTTCGGTAGGCTAGGCGTCCCGGACACGCTCGCTACCTGAAACGAACAACAATAAACAAGAAAGCATGAGCCTAAAGCCCAATGAGTGACTAAGTTATCCAATTACAATTAAATCCTTGAATTAATAATGATCATAATAACTACTATGTATTTCATAAGTATAGATTTCTAGGTCACCCATGCCATTAAATAAATATAATATAAATATCTTTCCAAGAGGTAGCGGAGCAAAGCTCAACGCACTTAACCTCATGAACAAATTCTCATTATTCATGCATTCACACGCCTTCACATTTCGTCCCTCGGCGTTTCTACTCTCAAGTGCTTTCTCATGATGTCCCTCAGCACTAAGTTCTAAATCATTCCACTGCTCAAGTGCCTTCACTCGTGGTCCCTCAGCACCGAGCCATCATGTCACACCCCCTCCCTGATAACCTACTTATCCTAAAAGGAGATGTGAGGACAGCACACATCACCCCTCTTGTGACGTATACCATCCATTTCTACAAACTGATCCTGTGAGTTCATAACATACATATTGCTCCTTCATACATCCAAATACATAACATATAGAAAGTTTTTATATATATATCGATAATTCAAACTTTCAACTCATCCACAAGGTACTTATACAAAACCATATTTCAACTCCCAGCATATGTACAGCTAGGTCTACATGCCACCTATATAAGGTTATACATACATACAACTCTTCAAACAAAACAAATTTCTGGGAACTTGAAGCTTAAGCAGAGCGAGTTGGAGTAGGCAAAGCACCAGGAACGTCCTTGCTACCTGGAGGGAAAAGAAAACTTGAAAACATGAGCTAACAGCCCAGTGAGTGACTAATTTTAACAAACTATTTTTATTTCAAAAATTATCAGGATTTAAACTAATTCCGACAACATGAGTAAAACATAGAATCATCTCATATTCATTGATTAAATCATGTTTAAATGCCCTTATCAAAACATACATGGTTTTTCAGCAATTCATAAATAAATCAGTATGGTTACAATACTTCTCCTTAGTTGAGGCGGAGCAAAACTCAACACCCCAACGTCGAAAACAAATAAGGATCGATGCAGAGTAGAATTCAACGCACCAGCATATAACCTCTATGTGCACATAGGAACATGGCGGGTTGCCCAAGTACCTTCTCCATGTCCTTCAGTATTGGGTCTCGGGGAAACTTACGTGCCTTCTCATGTCCTTCAGCACTGAGCCTCCTCTAAAACATTTTCCTTTAAGGGAATCAATACTTTATACAAACAGTTCATATGCAATTCTTCCATGAGAAAACAGGCCAATTCTTAAATCAATAACATTTCATAAACATACTTTTCAATATCGTTTAACAAAACCTAAACTATGCTTTGTAAATTGATTTATCACAAAATCATAAATAAATTAGAAACAATCGAACTAGCATGTACAACGAAATCGTTGAAACAAGAAAAGTGTCACTCACAGCTCTTTCTAGGCCTTGAGTGGATTATACGCCTTCCCCATCTCCTCTTAGCCTGAAATAAACATTTTTCCTTATATTACGCTTCTTTTTACTTGATCGTTTAGTTTGCATAATTAAACTCAAATCATGATCCATCACCGAGCCTCCTCTTTTTCCCAAAGTAAACCTAATAAGCAAGATTACCAACGAAAATCTCATATTCCCAACGAGATTACTAACGAAACTACCCAACAGGACATGATACTTGCGACACCAGGATAAGCGAGACTAGTGTGACTTACTTGAGGAGCGATACCTAGCGAGACACAGAGAGTTTTGTGAGACAGAAAGCCCCCTTGAGTTTTAGCGACACCCGTATCGCTATCTCTATTTTATTTACTTAGCAATACCCGACAGCAAAGATCTTCTTCTTTTCCTTTTGTTCTTACTCCTATCTGTTAAAAGACATATTTCCAGCCCAAACTAAGATTTCTTTTCTTCTACAAACTTGTAAAGAATTGAATTTCTCAGATTACCTCAAAGTTTTAAGGCTTGACTTCCCCTTTGTTCTCCAGCTATTCCAAAATTATTCTGCGCTGCTCCAGATTGCACAGCAATTCTGAAACGGTTGCTTTTACCTAAGATTTCACATATTTAACCTGAATTTCAGCTTTACCATCGTTCGCAAGAATTGTTAAGAATTATATTAACTTACTGACCTTAAAATTTCAGCCTTAGACTCGATCTCCTCGATTCGTTCTACTCCAAACATCAGACACTGTCCAATCTATGCGTCCACAACAACGTTCTGTTCCAGCTTAGATTTCACTACCAAAATGAGTAGGCTTTTAATCAAAATCCACAAGAACACCTTGTTCTACCTTCACTTATAGTTCGTCTGAAAAATGGAACCGACTTAAGCTCTCGAAAATGTCTAAAAATGATAAAATATTTAATTTACTTACCTATATATATATACTGCCGACTTAATCCTCTTAGGCAGGCTAGCGCGCAGGGTTCCCTTTCTTAATTCAACGCAAGGCACTCAAACACAGCCTACCGCCGACACCCTCAGCAGATAACCACCCTCAACGCCTCCTACCTTCAACGCTTACAACTTAATCAATTATACCCGTCTTCAACACATGGGGACCTTAACGCATGGCAACCTTACCAACGCATGGTAGGTCAATTCCATTTATTTCCCTGCCAATGATCAACTTCTCCTCCAACGCAAGTGATTGCTTCAGCTCATAACAACTCTTCATGATTTCACCTTCAACGCATGGCCACTCAAAAGAAAAATGTTCTCTTCTCTTCTTTCATCGACGCATAGTCTTGGCCAATGCTTAGCTCTTCCACTCTTGGCTACTTTTCCTCTAACAACGCATAGCTACCATTTCACTTGCCTTCTCCTAACACTTAGTATTATAAGCCAGTGCTTACACATCATGTACTGGTTTTCCATATGCCTTCTCACAAGGTCCTTCGACATTGGAATCCATCTCAATCAATTTCTCAAGTGCCTTCACCCATGGTCCCTCAACACTATGTATCATATATCATATCCCCATAAGCCTTCACACATGGTCCTTCGGTCGTGGGTTGCATTTAGATAACACGCATACAGGAGTTCATATGACATACTCGTTTTCACTTGCACAATGTTAGAAATAATCCTTGGATAAAATAGAAAGTCACTCACGATTTGTCTTAGGTCCCGAGCGGATTATATGCTTTTCCGAGCTCTTCTTGGCCTGTAAAAACACATTTCTCACATTAGGTTTTCTTTGAACTCCCTCTCCATAATCATTAAGTATGCATATACATATACCATTCTCACTCCATCACTGAGACTCTCTTTTTCCAAAATATTCATAACTAGCAATACTCTATGTCACTAGCGAGACTACCAGCGAAATCACACCACTGAGTACTGCACTAGCGAAACGGGAGTGAACTAGACTAGCGAGATTACCTTAAGGAGCGATACCCAGCGAGACTTCCGCGAGAGTTGTGAGATGCAAAGCTCTTTCGTTATCAGCGACACTCGTTCCACTGCTCACTCTCCAGCTCCTTAGCGATACCACTGTCTTAACGACACCTGATACCACTGCTTCCTTCCTTCCCTTCTAACTCTTTCTTTATCCTTCTAAAACCATATTACAGCCAAAATCAGAACTTCCCCTCTTCTACAATCTTGTAAAGTAATGAGTTTTCTAGCTTACCTCAAAATTTCAGACCATAACTTGTCTTCGTTTGAGAACTATTCCCAAATAACTTCGACTGCCTTGAATTGTCTAGCAATTCAACTCCGATTACTTCCTCCTATAAATTAACACATTTTTGCTCGGATTTAGCTTAAACATCCTTCATGGAAGTAGCTAAGAATTAAATCAACTTACTAACCTCAAAATTTCAGTCCTAGCTTCAACTTCCTCAGCTCACTCTCCTTCAAATACTGATTGGTGTCCAGATTTATAAGCAACAATCAAGCTTATGGTTCCAGCTTCAAAGTCACCATGAAAATGATCTGGTTTCTACTTGAATTCGATATAAACACCTTCTTCCACCTCTCCTCGTTGTTCGTCTGCAAAATGGAGTCAACATGAGTTCGAAAATATGTCCAAAAGGGTTTAATTATTCGATACACCATTTATATGTCAATATAAATCACCGACTTACTAGCTTTACCATCATCTTCCTTCTTGAATTAGCCAACGTAACCTTCTGCGCATGGCTTCGGCAATGCATAGCCTCAACTTACCATGCCACTGATTGCCTAACGCCGAATAGCCGACTACCGCATGGCCCTCTCGGCCCCTTTTCTATGCACCAACGCATACCAGCCTTCAACGCATAGGCCATCTCAACGCATAGCAATGCCAACTTCTAGCACATAGTAACCTTCAACGCATACTTCTACTAACACCTATTGTACCCTCCTTCCTTCACATCTACTTCCACGCCGAGCTGCCCTCTTCAACGCATGCCTTCCAGCGACAACTCTTGTCAAGCTTTACACATAACCTCAACGCATAATCACCCATCACATGGCCAACACTTAGCCATTTTTGCTCTCACACAACTCAGTCAATTTTCTTTACTCAATACCTGTCCCATAGTTTCTTCTTACTTACCTTCTCTCAATGACAAGTACGGGGCTTACATAACACCTATATTCTTGATCGAAGCCATATCCTTACCGCCTAGTAGACTTCCTCACTTCACTCCTAACAGCCTCCTTCCCCTCCATGCATCTTTTGGCCCTAACAATGAAAAATTCGGCTTAACATAATCAAGAGTAAGTTAGGGCTTACAAATTCTCTAACCGAGCTTGGAGGATTTGGACGTGGCAAGACATAGAGAAGCTAAACTCGTGTAGATGAATGAGGAACTTTCCAAGAATGTTGAAGAGTTAACATGACAACAAAAGTAGTTGTGAGATTTTGTTCAACGTCAAGCCCAACACCAAGATGAACAATTCAGCACTTGAATGTGTTACATCCATGAAGTGTATGTACGACACATCCCGGTGACCATCATCCCTCCTTCTCTCCACAACCCTACAATTTCCAAATGACAATCCTCCCCCTGCGCCCAACAATGATGACAACGCAGGGGGAAATTAAATTTGGGAGTATTTTTGTTTTTTTTATTTATATGTACTTTAATTTTTGTTATTTTGTAAACATCTTTTTGAACACATTGTAATTCATTTACCTATTCAATGATCAAATTACATGCCTTCACTTCTAATTATTTTTGAGTTAGTCGCTTGTGTTTATTCAACGCCTTATTATTCTTTGCCTTGTTTGTGTGTTTGCATTCTGTTCTCAATGATAATACTTATGTTATCCAACATTTAGATTCATTGAAATAAGTGTTAACCCAAAAGCCTTAGGATCTTATCCTTGAAAAACATTTCCTAAATATAGTATGCGTGCAAGCTTTCCCTCAAACCTTTTTTGCAAAATTTTCTAAGGCAATCTCATAACTCGATTTCAATAATGAAGACCTTGTTGCCTTCAAAATTTGGGGGTGGGAGAGGTTTGAGCCTATGCATTCAAATTTCATAAAAATCTCTTAATGTCATAAAATTAAAAAAAAAAAAAAAAAGTTTCATGGACAACAACTCCGCTGTAGCCCTTGAAACTAGCCTGATAAGAGTTGAGTTGAGAATGGTTCTTGCTCGATGTTGGCTGCCTCCATGCATCCTATAGTTGGTATTTCAAAACAAATGTGAGTGTCCAGGATCGACGAAAATAAATAAATAGCTCTGCTATCAACGCCAAGAAATAAAAAATGAGCTTCATAAAAGCTGAGTTGTGAAGGGCTACCTGCTTGATGTTGGCTGTCTCCATGCACTTAATCGTTGGTATGCTAAAATGAAGGTGGGTAGCCTGAATCAATGTATGTCCATTATTAAAGAACTTTAGTTAAAATAAATAAAAATAACAATAAGAGAAGTTTTATGAAAATGAATTTTAAGCACATTACTGAAAAGAGGGATAAGAATGTCTGGAAATGAGTAAGGGAATTTTGAGTACTAAGTTTGCCACATTTAGATTGAGGAAATATTTTCTAGGCAATGACTAAATAAGATTTTTGTAGAGAATTACTTGTTGAAAATGAATCTCAAACTAGGAAGCATGTTTTAATGCGTTGAGTAGAAGTATATAATAAGACTTTAAATAAATGCTTGAGGAGAAAACATTATTCTAAACTTGGGGGGTCTGATAACTTGTAGAAATACAAGTTATTGTATTCTTTATTTAGAATAATTAGGATAATTTAGAAGAAAATGTATTGACTTAAGAAGAATGTAGTGTGAAAAGATCGACTCTGTGTTCAAGCTCTTTACAAAATCTTTTATCTGGAAAATTATGAGATTTGTATCTTTTGAACATAGGAACTCAATGAGAAGAAACCAAAAACAGCTAAGGATAATCAAAGATGCTGCCAAAAATAGTGAGATCAAGCTAACACATTGATCCGCGCATTGAAGAACCCGACGTCGAGATGAATCAAGTAGAAAAAGAATCGATAAACATGTAGGTGGCGACTGTCGTGTCAAAATGCAAGTGGACAACTGATTTGACAAAGTCATGACAGGGCCAATGAACCTGTGACGCAATCGTGTCAAGCAATCGTGAGGACTACCTTTGTGTACGCCTATATATAACCCACAAGAATTCAACTTAAAGGATCATTGAGAGAATAAATAGCAAAACATTTTTCATAAGTTGAGTGGATTCAACTAACATTTTTCAACTTTTGCATAAGTTGTATTCATCTTGTTTGATGTGTGCTAAAACCTTGCATGAATCTATTGAACGAATAGATTTAAGTAAGAATGATCGACTACTTGAGAGAATAAGTGATTAAAACTTTCATTTAAACAAGAAGAGTTAGCTTTAGAAATAAAGTTAGTCTTTTGTCTATGAGAAACTCTGCAGGCATCTTAAAGATAAGATAAATGGCATAGAAGCATTGAGAGGTGAGTTCTCAAATTTTAGAGTTTAAGATGTGAACGTCTACTTATGCATTACTTAGGAAAATGTTAGTGAACTTTCCTCAACTCTACTTTCTCTATTGCTTTTTCCATCTATCAATGTCTGATGTTTGATTATTGTACTTAACACTTTCACCATTATCATATTCCGTGCATCATCATCTTCCATGCTCACCAATCCATCTTCACTCTCATTCTTCATCATTTGTAATTAAACCATCTATAATTTTTTCAACGCATTCTTTTCAACACATCATTTGTATATACATTGCATTAAATCAATAAAGTCTTGACATAGAATTAACACATCCCTGCGTTCGACCCTGGACAATCCAGGAATCCTATCAAAATTTGCACTTGGGTTTTTATAGGAAAACTTGTGCTTAACTAAGAGATTTTATTTACTTTACAAGCACGACATAAGCCTATCATATTATAATTACTTTAAACTAAATTTATCACAACATGCATTCTGTAAATAACGTCACGTCCTTGCCTTGTTTTGGGTAAATTTGGTCTTTTTCATCCCTTGATGCTTAGCTCGGTTTTGATTTTCTTAGGCCAAATTTAACCGATTTAACTTTCTCTAACTCTGAATCTCGATCTTTTGCTGATGGCTTGAAAAATACTAACAAACAAAATCAAATTCAAGAAAATCAGGTGAAAAGCATTCTAAATCCAAGGCAAATAAGTCACATTTTAGATGGTTTTCTTGGGTGGCCGAGTTGAGGTGTTTCTGAATTTGCATTGAGAAGACTTCCGTGAGAGTGGTAAAGATGTTGGAATACTTTATTATTTATTTATTTTTCCTTTTTACTTGATAGGATTGTCGTTTGTTATCTTAAGGGGAGGGGAAAAAACTCCTAAAGTCAAACCCTAATTAATTTAGGTTTTGACCAAACCAAGTTTTATTTTATTTTTTTTTAAAAGTGAAGAAAAGTTTCAATAGCTATTATAAATATTATACGTTAGGTGTAACATAAATGTCCAAACTTAGTGTCCTAAAAATTAATGGTCGATCTCCCATCACCCTATGTTTCACTCTACATGTTATCCATATGTCTCATACTTAGACATCATTAGTGTCCATGTAATGTCACATCCTACTTACCAAATTGCCTATAAATAGTGGCATTTGATGGTTAAGAAGAGTAAGTGCATATTAATAAGAAATCCAAAAATATTGGAGAAAATTGAGAGAAAAATTCATATTTTCATTAAGAAGTTGAATGCATGAATTTAAATACTTATTTTCTTTTGTTCTATCCTTTTTTCCATTAGTGAATAAAAGCACCAGAGTTAGTTTCAAGGGCTTGTTTGATAATTTTCTCGTTTCTTGTTTCCTATTTCTATTTCTCATTCTTTAAGAAACTGACTTGTTTGATAACTGTGTTTGCTTCTTATTTCTAAAACTTGATAAACGTTTCTAAAAAAATGGGCCAAATTTAAAAAACTATAAAAAGTAGCTTCTTTCTATTTCGTTTTTATTTTAATTATTTCCATTTTATAAATGAATGAAAACTTGGGCTTCTTTAGTTGTTTGACATGCTCACTTAGATCATTTTTAGGATGGAAGTCGTGGGCTCAATTTTTTTTTTCTTTATACTTTCTTTTCTATTTCTTTCTTTCTCTTATTTTTTTTTTCTTTATCAATTTTTTTTAGATTTATATGTTAATTTCATTTTGAATTTTAAAATTTCCAATATTTGGATTTATATACAAATTTTCAATATGTGTATTTGAATATTTTTGAAATTTTGCAATATGCATGTTTATTTATTGTCTTGAATCTAAATGTATTATTTTTAGTACAATTGAAACCGGTTAGAATTTCACAATATATAAATTTTGTTTACTAAGACATTTATTTAGGTTCATTTAAATATTTTACATCCACGACATTTACATAATATACTAATATAATTGAGTTACATTTGAGTCAACATCATTTAAGACAAATGATTTGAGTGAGAAATAATATCGCAAATCAAATTTTAGCAACATATAGATGATAGAAACAATTGTATTATAGTTATTTGCCTTGAGACTTGTGTGTATTTGATAATGTAAATGTTTTATAATTATTTTTTTATATTTTAATGCATGTTATATATTTTTTATTTTACATAAGGGTTGTTTCCGATTATAGCAAAATGAGCTAAAATATTTGCAAATATAGCAAAATATCACTGATAAATAGTAATAGACATTGATAGACTACTATCATTATTATGGTTTATTAGTAATAGATATTGATATATGTTTATCTGTGTCTAGCATTGTATATCATTGATAGATAGTGATATTTTGCTGTATTTAAAAATATTTCCATCATTTTTGTAATTTAAAATATTACCCTTTATATAATTAAATTATATTTAGACTATAAAATAAGAAAAAAAATGTTAGGATAAAAAAGTACAAGAAACTGAAACAAGAAATGTTTATCAAACAAGTTTCTGTTTCTATTTTTGTCAATAAACAAAAAATAGGAAACAAGAAACGGGAAATGGAAACGTTATCAAACGAATTCGTTTCTCAAATTTGGCCTCATTTTTAGAAATATTTATTAAATTTTAGAAACAAAAAACAAGAATATTTATCAAACAAGTCAGTTTCTTAAAAAATATTAAAAAAAAAAAAAGAAAACAATGAAACAGGCCAATAAGAAACCTGTCACGCCACCCAACCCAGATGGTCATGTCAATAATTTCATTGAAGTATCAATCTAAAGATAATTTCAATCTTATAAATGAAACAATACCAACTTGATTTCTCAATAACTATTATTATTAGTAGTATAATTGCAACACGTAGTACTTTTAGGAATAATAATTAAGTATACAATAACATTTTTAAAGAATTGCAAATATAGAAAAATCTATTAGTGAAAGACTCCGTTGTTACAGCAATATAATTTATAACTAATAGACTCTAAGAACTCGACCTAAGTTTTGTTATATCTGCAAATGCTTTTGCACCATGCTTATATCTAGTAATACTTTGGTCCTAATTGCTATATTTGTTACCCCTTAAAATAACAATTACCAAACATATTTTTTGTTTCAATTCTTATAAAACATAAAACAAAGAACAATTACCAAACATGTTTTTTGTTTATTGTTTTTGTAAACAACATCCAACACAAGTATGGTTATTGTTTTTTTAAAAACTCCAAACGGAAAAAAAGAAAAATTCAAAAACAAAAACCAAAAACCAAAAAACTAAAAACTAAGGTCTATTAGGTAGTTATTTGGTTTTTTATTTTTATCTTTTAAAAATTAAGTTTACAAACATCCTTTTCACCTCTAAATTTTGTGTTTTAAAATCTATTTTTTACCAATATTTTTTTAAAGAAAAAAAACTAAGTCAAGTTTTGAAAAAAAGAATAGTTCTAAAAATCTTGTTTTCGAAATCTGAATTTAGTTAACAATTCTAACTCTTTTGCTTGGGAAATATGCAAACCTCTGTCAGTGAGACATGATTTATGTGAAGAAAAATAACAAAACTTATAAAAATAAATAAACGAATAAATAAAATACCTCAGTAGAATCTTACGGCTATGTCATTGATCCATTGAATAGGTGAAGTAGCTAGATGACTATGGTGTTTCCTTTCTTCAATCTTTTCCTTGTTCGCTTTACTACCCTTTCCCATGAGTTAAAAAGAAAAAGAAAAGTATGAGATTTGGAAGCAATTTCTTTTCCTTCATTGGACAATTTTGGTTATTTCTTTGTTGGATAATGGTTTCGTTTTGCATTCTGTTTTTAAAAACATAATCTATGTTTGTATTTATACCAATTTTCTAACTACGGTTTTCACTTTTTTTTAATAAAAATTTAAATTTTTAACCAAATTTCTAAAATCTACTTGTATTAGTTTCAAATCTTGACTTGGTTTTTAAAGAGGTGGAAATAGATTTCAAAAATAATAAATGAAAAATTATAGTTATCAAGCAGACCTTAGTAAACACCAATCTCAGTTCTTATTCTCAAAAACCTTAAAGTAAACGAGGTCATAGAAATTGTTCATCCCAATTTCCCCTCACCATTATTTATTGACTATAGAGACTTGCAAAGACAATTTGATAAAAAGAAGATATAATTTATGGAGATTTATGCAAACCAAAGAAGAATATGACCACTAACACCACTACTTTTTTTGATTCAAAGGTGGCCCAAAAATATTTATAACTCTAAGAGAAAAATGTTTTTAAACACTTAAAAAATCAATTCACACATGTCCATTTTTAATCGGTTACCGACACTAACTCTGGAAAGAGAAATGATGGGACATATCCAGAACAAAATACAAGAAAACACAAACAAAATACATGCAAGCAGGAACCATACAAACTATCAGAAAAAATTCAAGGGTAAAAACTACAATTTACATTTCTTTGGAAGATCCTGAACTTAAATTTAAGCATTTTGCAGATAAGTATGGAACCAGAAAATTAAATAGAGGACCAACAAAACTACAGTAATCCAGACATACAAAAATAGTCATAATCCAATCACAATAGCCAACCACAAACCTTAGAGAAAATAAAAAAACTCAAATAATACAAAGTATACATTTCATAAGTTAGAGTTCCAAGCTCAGTTAACTACAAAGATAACAAGTGAATATTTTCCTCCCAAAAAAGTCAAATTATAGAAAGTAAACTTCGTATTACGTTTCAATAATACCGTTAAACTTTCAAATGGTGTCAAAAATTGCCCTTGCTATTAGTTATATGGATGAAAACTATTATCTAAACCCTTGAACTTCATATATTGTTTCAATAATACTCTTAAAACTTTCAAAGGTTGAATTACCTTAACCTTTCAAATAAAATTTTAAAAACACCCTTATAATTAATATATGGATGGCAATTTACTATTATATAGGTTAAAAAAAAAATCAAATGCCATAAGATAATCAAATCTAATACTATGGTGTATAAACTTGTCTGAAAGCTAAAGAAATGCAAGTGTGCTCAAACTTGTTCACAAAAGAACCTTTTTGGGAATGCTAGAATTAGAATGATTTCAAGACCACATTTTTTTTCCAAGCTTCTACACATGTAAGTATCCTGTAACTTTTGATTCAAATAAATATTGAAAAGCCTCTTTCTAATCACTTAAAGGAGTTGTGGACATATACAACTCCACACAAGTACCAACTCCCTCAGATGAAAGTAACAAGCATATGAAAAGATGGAAGCATCTCACCATCTATGCAAAGGAGATCACCAAAATGTTGCTCCACTTTCATGAAGAATAACATAATTTCCACACACACACACACAAAAAGAGGAGGGAAAAATAAAACCCCCAGATATCTGAAGGTGGGCTATCCAAGAAGAGAAAAAAACGACAAGAAAATTCCATAAAGAATCAGTATTTATACGCACCCTTAAGGAATTTTGCCCAGACCGCTTGTAGACAAATATTTCATCAGATAACTCACAATATTTAAATATGATACCACTAGATATGCAGAATTCCTCAAGTACACAGGTTTTACAAGTACTGCTCTATTTATGACATGAGCAAAATCCTTGCTGCCGCTCATATTTGACTTATTTACTTCATTTTTTTTCCTTCTTCCTAGTTCCTAGTACTATAAAACTTTCTGTTAGCAAAGGACCCATTTCCAATATTCACATTTCCCAACATCATCCATTGGTTACAAACCCCCTTTTCCCTTACCCTTCTAACTGCTCGTCATTCCCTAATCCAGCATGTCCAATGATTGAGTACATGTCAAACCAGGAGAGTTTTGGCCGTCTCCTTGAAAGGGTGGTGGAGAAGAGTTAAAAGAAGCTAGTGAGTGGACCATGGAATATCACAGCGAAGGTTAATTCACTAAAAGTGACTGATCAATCTTTATATGTAACAGAAAAACAGAAGAAAGATAAGATGGGGAAATTCAACTTCTCAAGGAACAAGGCAAATGTTAGGATATTCATATAAGTTTAGGCTAGGTAACAGGTGTCCGGTATCAAATTTCCCTCTTTTGTGTCAGCTCACTCAATAAGGAAGGATCCATTGCTGACTTATGGAACCATCACACAGAATCCTCAAATCTCCACTTGAGAAGAAACCTTAGGGAGGAAGAACTGAGGATTTTCCTTATCTTGTTGCTCCTTCAATGCCTCTGCAGAGAGGTTAAATGGTGCTAGAACCGAGAATGGGAATCAAATGACTCTTTATAAAATCCACTGTCCAATGTCCTTACCTCGACTAAACAAAAGCTCAAACAAAGAGCTGTATCATCCGGTGTGATCAGGACATGAAATCTAATGAGGGGCCAAACATCCGAGTGTTCCCTCACTATACCTTGCTATTGTTCCTCTCAGCCCAAAGTTTCCACCCCAAAGTTCCCAAATCAGATTGAGGAGAAACTCCCCTGATCATATCATTGGCATCCCTGTGGCAGGCTAACATGAAGGCAAGAGTTTGGAAGAAACAATCCCAAATAAGTCTCGCAAATGCACATCCCTCCCCATAATATATGATCCCGGACTTCTGATAGAGAATGCAAGCGAACGACCCCACTAATGTGGGTAACTTTCTTGACAACATCAAGAGTGTTGCTCTTCCATGTAAAACTGTGAGAGTGCTGGTTAGGGGTATATGGGTAAGATTAGTAGGTTATTAGTAAGGGGTATTATGGGCAATTATCAAGTCATGTCTTGGTTATAAATAAGAGAAGTTTGGCACACATGGTGGTGGTGGGGGGGGTGTCAAGAATTTGTAGTAACTTCCATTGTGGAAATTTGGGGGAGTGTAGTGGTGTAGCCCTCTCAAAAGGCTATGATACTGTAGTTTCTTTATCATTATTAGAATATTTATTTCTATCTTTTAGTGTTTTTTGTGTTATTTCTTGTTCCTGAGTTTTCTCGTTAGGAGGTATCCTAACCAAAACCGATTAGGAAAAGAACACCTTTGGAACCTCCACATTCCACAAAGCAGGAAAAAACAAACTCGCTAATACATTCCACAAAGCAGAAAAAACAAACTCGCTAATGGGAGAAGTGTACAGTTAGCACCACAAAAAGGATTTACAAGAAAGCCCGCCTGCAAGGACAAGACTTCATACATGAAAATCCCTTCTTCTAATCCTACAGCCAAATTCCCGAATCAAAGAAAGGAGAGAGGAGACATCAACCAATTCTCTATCAATCAACAAACGTTTAAAACCAAAATAGAGATCCTCCCAAAAGTATATTTTCTTACCTTCCCCATTACACAATGGACACGGTGATAGAAAGGGGGAGCTCATAAGAAAATGTCTTTCCACAAATTCCAAAAGATGCCTTTGGATCAACCTAACAACCACTTAAAAGATTGAGAACCATACTTGCTCTCATTAATCCTATACCAGAGAGTCTTAGGCTCAAAGAATAAAACGCCAAAGTCATTTAGCTAACAAGGATTTGTTTCAAGTCCTTTAATTCCTTTTTTTCTTTTTTAAAAGGCAAAAAAGACCTTTCATTGATATAATGAAAAGAGTCTACGGCTCAAAATACAAGAAACAAAAGCTGAAAATAACATTACAAATATAAGAAAAAGAAAAATTAAACAAAGAAGATAAAAGCATTCCAATCAAACAAATGTTCTAACTAGAATGATTTGAAAAAGACCTTGGAAAGAGAACACCATGTGTGGGCAAGAAGACAGGTTGAATCCAACCAATCAGACCAAGGAAGTGATTTGTCATGAAAAACCCCCTAATTAAGTTCAAACCAAATCTTTGACAAAAGAGCTTTAACTACATTGGACCATAAAACTTGAGAGCTAGTGGCTAGTCGAGGACCAACCAATATCTGAAGTATGTTTTCCCCGAAGATTTGTAAAGATCCACTGAATCTGAAAAAAGGAGAATAAATGCGACGAGGATGACTAAGAGAAACAACATTCGAAAAATAAATATTGTAGGTCTCCACTGTAAGCCAGACACAGAGGACAATTCCCAATTTCTAACCCACCCACCTTTCAGCAACTTCGTACATGCCAAAATAAGGCTTGGAGAATAAAAAATAATCTTCAGTTGGCAAGTCATGGACATAAAATGACGAAAAACTGTTTGGATAATGAAGATCAAGAGCAATAAACCAAAATAGTGTGATCCCATCCCACAGATCATCTTTACTACTCTCCATGATAAAGATTATTCATCCTATTTCTATAAATCCAAACTTCAAAATGAACACCCAATTGAATAGAAGGGATGAGTTCATTATTTTTACAAACCTCAATAAACATTGTCGATTATTTTTAACAGGATACAAAGGCAGCGAATACTTATTAACTTAACAGTAGATCTTATGAATCTGAATTAGAACAACAGATGAAACTTAACATACTAATTCAACAAAATCAAGATGGATTAAAAAAAGAAAAAAAAAAAAAAAAAAGTTGCCACTAAAATCAATATCATAAGACATCCAGCGGACCTAAATTCTTAGAGAATCGTATATATAATTCACATTGGAAACTGAATTGAAACACAGCAGAAAGTTAAAATTCTCAAACACTTGACATTTACGACGTCAAAGATGTCCAAAGCTAACAGTTAAAAATGAAGCAGTTATTGAAGCTCCAAAAGAGCCAGCAAAAACATGTAGGAAAACTTATTGAACTACAGGCTATCGACACCATCTCATGAAACCCACCATATATCCCCTTTTCAACGGGAGGAATAAAAATCAGACAACCCAGTTCCCGAAAGTGCACAAGGACCACGAAATTCAATCAGATTCAGATGATCCAGAGCCAGAGATACCCAGCTTCTCCATCTCAAGGCGCTCGAGGGCCTTCTGGTGAGCCCAAGTCTCAATTGTGAGATCAGGCTTGGCGTTGAGGCCAACGCCAAGAATCACGATAGTAAGAAAACTAGTAACGTAACATGGAAGCTCCCAATCCTCCCATTTACGGGACTCACCTGGTGGAGGTGGCGTCCGATTGAAAAGATAGCCTTTGGGGCGCTCCTCGTGACCGGGACTGGTCCACCGGCTCTGTCCGGCGGCGGCTCCACCGCGGGTGCGGAGAGAAGGGAGAAGGCGGTGCCGGAGCATATTCGAGGCGTTTGTAAAGGGCGTCGGCGAGGGCATTTTGAATTGATCTTTCGGTTTCAGCGACTCGGCGAGGGATCCAGCGAGAGGCGAAAGAGGAAGAGAGAAAGAGAGGGATTACTCAGTCGCGTGTGACACTTAGACGAGACCTTTTGGTCTCTGGACAAGATGAAGCGTCGTCGTTTTCAGAAGCTCGATTTACGTATGGGAATTTTTTTTTTTTTTTTTTTTTACATAAAAAAAATTTTTAAACCCCATATTTTTTTTTTTTTTTTTTACATAAAAAAAATTTTTAAACCCCATATTTTTTTTTTTTTTTTTTACATAAAAAAAATTTTTAAACCCCATATTTTTTTTTTTTTTTTTTACATAAAAAAAATTTTTAAACCCCATATTTTTTTTTTTTTTTTTTACATAAAAAAAATTTTTAAACCCCATATTTTTTTTTTTTTTTTTTACATAAAAAAAATTTTTAAACCCCATATTTTTTTTTTTTTTTTTTACATAAAAAAAATTTTTAAACCCCATATTTTTTTTTTTTTTTTTTACATAAAAAAAATTTTTAAACCCCATATTTTTTTTTTTTTTTTTTACATAAAAAAAATTTTTAAACCCCATATTTTTTTTTTTTTTTTTTACATAAAAAAAATTTTTAAACCCCATATTTTTTTTTTTTTTTTTTACATAAAAAAAATTTTTAAACCCCATATTTTTTTTTTTTTTTTTTATAGATTCAAATTAGACATTTTAGTTTTTTTTTTTCTTTGTACTTTTCTACATAAAAAAAATATGCACACCCCATAATATTTGTCTTGTTTCTAAACAACAAGTATATATATACCATAATAATTAAAATACGAAAAGATACCTAATGATAGAGTTTATTTTTAAGGGTATATATATATTTCAGTTCAGTTGGATTTTGATTGATTTTTTCAATAAAAAATCAATCTGAACCAATACATTTTGGTTTTCTCTAAAGACAAACCAAGATGTTCAATTTTATCCTAAAAGAAGAAACTAGTGGATTGGTTTGGGATGATTTTTTTGATTTTTTTTTTTTTGTTGGATTCTTATTTTATCCACTTTTTAAAACTTTATAATTTTGTCATTTTACTTCCATCATCATCATTTTACTTCCATCATCATGAGCTAATTGTTGTTGCATAATGGTCAACAACTATGTGTTGACTGGAGAGGTTATAGGCTCATTAAAAAGGGATCTAAAAGGTCATTAGTGCATCAATTTTGTGGGTTTTTGCCAAAACTTGTGTTTGTTGGGTAGATCAATTTTTCTGTCGGTTGAATTTGCTGCTTTTTTTTACTGAGTGGGGCTAAGGGAGAGCGAGGGACGTGAGTTTGGGGCGGTGCATCTATGTATTTTTCATAGGAGGGAGAGGGGAAGAAAAGAGGTTGACAATGAAGAAGAATTTAGTGAGTAAGATCCTAATTTGCAAAAATTTCAATTTTATAAAGTGTGACATATTTCATTTTAAGCCTAAAATTTAGTCAGAACTCTCTCAAACTTTTTAAGTTTACAGCTTAAACTAAAGTGATAAATTTAATTAATTTAGTTGCTCCAACTTTAATACATGATCATTTATTAATGGGTTAATTACATAGCTCTCATATTGAATTTATATTTTTGAAATGCTCAATTGTTTTTTTAGAATAACTATTCAAATATTCAAACATCTCATTTTTACACCAATGGACATGTAATATGTAATGACCCGAGTTTTTTAGGACTACATACCATACCAAGGTCGTTACTTTAGGGTCACTAAATTTAACTCAACAACTCAAAAACCAACTATATTAGAAGAAGAAAAATCTATTAATGTAAGTGTCACACTTAGTTTTGGAAGTTAACAAGCTTTAAAGATTGATTTTGGAAGATGACAAGCTAAAGGAAGTAAGTAAAGAGTGGCCGAGAGCCTTAAGGCATGAGTTATCATGCATTAAAGGTGTGTTATGCGTTGGTGAGGGTGTGTTATGTGTTGGTGAAGTGAAGTGTTAGCCGAAGTCAAGTATAAAAAGGATGCGGTTGTTGGAGAGGCATGTGTCCAAAAGTTGAGTGTGAGTAAATGTTCGTGGCTATGCGTTGATGAAGTTGTTGAACCAGCAATCATGCGTTGGTTGAGATTCGGTAGGGAGGTTGCGTTGGCACGGGCAAAGTATGCGTTCAACTGTATTATGGTTTAGACGCATGGTGCGATGTGTCCAAGCTTGCTAGGCGACCAAGCCAGTATCCAAGTATGTTTAGCTGTTGCGTTGTTTTGTTTAGCGGGAAATAAAATAAAATAAAATAAAATAAAAGAGAAAGTGGAGATAAGTCGGCAGCTTGTTTAAGTGTGTAAAGCTAAGTTTTCAATCATTTTCTTCATCTCAAAAGCTCCAATCAATTTGATATTTCAACTTAGCGACGAAGAGAGTAGAGGAAGGAGTCTAGGGTAAATTCGTGTAGAATTCTGTCGTGCAATCTGAACAACGTTCTGTATTTGGAGGATAGTGTTCTATGGAGATCGAGTTTAGGGCTGAGAATTTTACGTTGGTAAGTTAACTCAATTCTTAACAACTTTAATGAAGGATGTTTGAGCTGAATTTGAAGGAAAATATGTAAAATTTATGGTGAAAGTGACTGGTACAGATTTGCTAAGCGATTTGGAGCAACTCGAAGTTATTTGAGAACATCTATCAAACGAAGAGGAGTTATATTCTGAAATCTTGAGGTAAGCTAGGAGATACATTTCTTTACAAGTTTATAGAAGGGAAGAAATTCCAAATTTGGTTGGAAATGCAATTTGTAACAGATATAAGTGAGAATAAGAGGGAAGGCAGAAGCTGTGGAAGACAAGTATTGCTGGACTGCAAGTAGTGTTAAGAATTTAAGCGTGAGAAGCGAGACGGGTAACACGGGTGTCGTTAGAAGCCTTGCGTCTCACAATTCTCGCTGGGTATGGCTGGGTCTTACTGATCAGGTGAGTGTCGCTGGTCTCACTCACCCTAGTATCACTAATGCTGTATGGTTGTAGTTCAATCTCGCTAGTAGTCTCGCTAGCAGAGAAAAATCTCGCTCATTAAGGTTTATTGATCAAGTATGAATGGTTAAAGCTTGTTGGTTATGTTAAGGAAATCTAACAACGAGAAATGTATGATTACAGGCCAAGAAGAGCTAGGAAAGACGTATAAGTCGCTAAAGGCCCAGGATAGTGAGTGACGTTTTATTTAAAATAGTTTTATTTGAAAGAAGGTGATATTGTTGACAAGTTTATATTTGAAAGCATGATTATATGATTGAAAACTTTTATGTGCAAAGCATGAACTTATGAAAAAGCATGATGCTTATTAATTTATGGAATTATGAAAAGCATGTTGACAATGAAAGGTTTGGAAATGTGTAACTTATGAATTTATGTTATGATGTTTTCAAAACACGTTGTGTATTTTATAAAATCTTAGAAATGGGACCCCAATACTCAAGGACTCGAAGAAGGCATATGGGCAGCCAGAAATATAGAAAAGGTTCCCAACGCTGAAGGACTCGAAGAAGGCAAATGGGTAACCTGGATATAGAAATGGGCAACCCGGATTATGATACCTATGTGCACATAGAGGAACGTACGACGCTGATGTGTTGAGATTACTCCACATAGCTAAGGATAATCGACGTTGAGTAGCATTCAGCTCCGCTCCGCCTCAACTAAGGGAAATGATTTGAAACCAACGGAATTTTTTTAGTATCTTTTTCTGAAATGAGCATGTTTTGTATGACTATGACTTGAATTGATGTTTTATACGCATTGTGTTAAAATGTTTCTACTATGATAGTTTTCGAGCCAAAGAGGTTTTACGAAACTAGTCACTCACTGGGCAATTTAGCTCACGCTTTCTTTGTTTTTTGTTTTCCAGGTAGTGAGTGAGTCTGGGGTGCTTAGTCTACGCAAGATCTCGTCTGGGTCTACCAACGGTGTTTAGTATTCTGAAAATTGTAAATATTTGAACTGGATCATGTGTTGTAGATATAGAGAGGGTTAAAGGGGTTGTTGTGTATTTATGCTATTATATGATTGAATGAAAAGAATATTTGTTTCGCAAGTTAACTTTGGTGTATGTATGAAGAGTTTATGGTTTATAACTGTTTATTAGGTAAATACAAAGTTTATGGTTGATAGTAGATGTCGTAAGAAGGTCAGTGTCCACTGTCATCACACTTCTTCCTGGGTTAGGAGGGTACCTGGGAGAGGGTGTAACAATTAATACATATTGTTATTTACAAAACAATCAAAATCATTATTCGAGGTCACCTATAGTAAAACCTTTAAGAGCAAAATACAAAATGTCTAAACTACACAGCACAAGTTTTGAAAGAAACTATACATCATAAGTTTTCTACTTTAACTCCCGCACTAGTGGTTCTTTACTTGAACTAGATTACTTCCACCTTTAAATCAAATGGATAGCTTCACTAGTTTCATGTACTAACTTGAGCCCAAAGGCAAAATCTCCTCGACCATGTTAATACCCTAAACGATTTACCTTTTCACTAAATAAGCCTCAACCTACCAGTTCAATAGTTTCCAACAACCATTGTTACTATCAACTCTACTTTAACTTATCTCTTCTTAATCTTTCATTTTGGAAAGACTTTCATGTTGAAACTAAGCTTCACAACCAACGTTTTACGCAATTTCTAAAAGAGTTAGGAACACACATGCAGAAGCAATTTGGATCCAAAGCACTCTAACTACATCAATTTTTAAGATTAAACATGCTTGTTAAAAAAAAAAAAACAAAAACAAAGTTTTGATACATACTTGTTGTAGCTCAAAATTGAAGCAATTTCCTTGATGATTCAGATACGAACACTTCATGGACCACCACGAGAGTCTTTCTTGTTATTCTCTAGCCTTAGAATGGATTGTGGGATGTGATGAATTTGGAGCAAGTTTGAAGGTTATGGAGAGTTTGGAGTTGTGGAATTTTTGGAGGAAATTTTGGTGAAAAATCTCAACAATCAACAACAACCTTTGGTGTTAATCAACCTCTATTTAAAGGAGAAACATGCAAATCAAATTAACATCAACTAGTCACCAAGTAGGTGATTAATTGTGTGGAATTTGAGGTGTTTTCAAGAGATTTAAGGATGCTTAAAATTCACTGACCTCCTACTTCAAAATCATGAAGAAGAAAAAAAAAAATTTGAAATCCCAATTTCAATTTAAAATGATTTTTTTCATTTTTCTTTTTCTTAAAATTAATTCACTTAATTAATTTTAAATAAAATAATTAATTAAACCATTTTAATTGATATTAATTTAATTTTAAATATAAAATTAATTAAATATTTTAATTAAATATTACTTTAATAATTTTTCCACAATTCCGACATTTTCCACTCCAATGAATCTTTATTCATCTGTTTAATATTTAACCACATTTAAATATTTTCCAACTCTCCTTTATTATTTAATTCATAATTAAATGACTATATGTTTAAGCAAAAACATACTACTTACTCCTTAAATCGAATTTGAATTTTTTTCAAATTTTCTCATCACACTGTTCTTGAAAGGGTTGAAGTCCCTAATACAACGGAAGCAATACATAACCAAATTCAAAATAAATTTAGATTTTGAAATACCAATACATTGAGAAAAAATTACAGAAAACCTACTGTATTAATTTAGGGTTAAGAATGCTTTAGAGATAGAAGCGTACATTTGTTGTCGACTCTGAACACTACTACCACGAACCTTTCCTATTATCTGAGTGATGAGATGAAGGATTGTGGATCCTTGATAAAAGGAGAAAACCATAGAGATATTTTTTTTTTCCAGAGAAAAACATTTCCCCTCAGTTTCTTTTGCAGACCTATTTAGGGAGAGAGAGTAGGAGACGTGAGATTAAACCACGTAAAGCGTAACTCCCATGTATGGGATGATGGAGTTAGAAAACGTGTAGCGGAAGAAAAACGGATGCAAAGCACTCTAATTACATCAATTTAAAGGAAAAACATGTTTGGATGAATTGAGATACAAAGGAAGTAACACTTACTTGTTGTAGCTTAAAATTTGTACCCGAGAATCTCCAAAAACTAATCATGAACTGTTCACGGACCACCACTAGAGTTTTGTCATTATTATCGGGCCTTAGAACGAATAGTGAAATTGAAAATTGAGTAGAAAATTGGAGCAACAAGTGTTAAACACATTGTTTTAGAAGAGAGAAAAGTTGCTTTCATTTTTTTTCTCATTCCAAACTCTCCCTCCTTCAACTTACCTTTTATTCTTTTAAAGTGAATTTCATGCATGCTGAAGGCACACATGTGTTGAATAAGATGCTTGAATTTGCATGTGAAAGAGAGTTCTCCACCTCCTTCTTCACCAAGCAGCCAAAAAAGTTTAAGTTCTCAATTTAAAAATTGAGAAATCAATTTTGATTTCATAAATAAAAATTTCAATTTAATATAATTAATTTAAGTAATAATTAATTGACCAATTAATTAATTATATTAAATTAATATTAAATTAATACTCTTCAACTTTTCTAACAATTTCAAACTCGATGAATCTCTATTCACAGGTATAATATTTAAATCACATTTAAACATTATTAAAAATCTCAATTTCTCTAATTCACAATTAAACGAATCAAATCATAAAATGCTCCTTTTTCTATATTTGAACATTTCAAATTGTCTCAATATACTGTTCTAAGGTTTAGTCCACGAGCTAACAAGGGGACCTAATTGACCTACAGATCATGAGCTCCAACAATCCAAAATTAACCAGTTAAACTCTTTAACCTAGTTAATTAACATTCATTAACTACTGGTTCACTCCACCAAAGCTTAGTAGTTGCACTCTTCTCACTGTAGATATATTTCTATCCATTTGAGATAACCATACTTAGTAACTCAATCCTTCATAAGTTGTTCGTAATTACAACTGGGTCAAAATACTGTTTACCCTGTAATTACTTCTTGTTCCTTAAGTCTCACTGATCCTTTAATGAACAATTGGTTTATGGTCCAACTAATAAACCGAGTCCCTCTTAGGCCAATGAGAGGGTGGGGCCCCTTGCTCAAGACTTGCTCAAGACTTAGATTCAGTACTTAAGGGAACAACTTATCTATTATCCTTTAATAAGGTAGGAGTGAATTTCATCTTGCAGAACTATGTCCCTAGTTATCTGTCTGATCTCATACCTAAAATGGGAGGCATATTGAGTCGGAAAATTGACCACTCTCACCCATGGAGATTAAAGGATAATTTCAAACAAATAGGAGTTCATAGTTAGCTCAAAATTAAAATCAAGTTACTTAGGTCATCAGGTTGAAATAATCAGCTTTAATAGTAAACGATATTATAAAGTAAACATGATTATTTCTTAGTCCAGTCTAATGCACTCATTGCATAGAATGTCTCTACATGAACGATTTAGAATCACATCGTTTGTATCAAATACTAAATCGGTCGTATCCATAGTGTTCCCAAGATAAGGTACCCAACCTTTATCCATATACTATAAACTATTTTTGCTAGCTATAACTTAAACTTGATCCACTTGTATCATATAAAGTCTAAGCATACACCATATAGTCATGGGTTCTTAGTTTATTGGATTTAAATGCAATTCACATATTTAATAACAACTTTACTAAATAAACCTCAATTACAACTTTATTGAGAATAAAATCTATAAATTACAAACAACGAGTTTTAGGACATAAAACCCAACCTGGAAGTTACCTTTTTAATTAATTAATTAATTATTTATTTCATTTAAATCATATTTAAATGAATATCTCCCATATAACCTATAGTTTTAATTCATTTAATTTCATTAAATCAAATTTAATTATAATAAATTAAGAAAATTAATTCTTTACTTAATTAATTTTCAAATTAAATATCTAATATTTAATTTAACCTACATTTGAATCATATTTAATTGTTATTCTCTCATAACTTATAATTTAATGTGCATCTAATACACATTTATTTTAACCTATAGTTTTAATATGAATCTAATTCATATTAATATTTCAACTCCTTAAATATTTAATTCTCTCAAAAATTAATTTTGTATCATATCCAAAATTAAATTTATATTATAAAGTTCAAAATACTTTATATTATAATGTACCATCATATATTATATTATTTCCCTAAGTAAATTTGAACATTTCAAATTTCATTCAAGACATAAATACCTCATCATTCTTTACGAGCTAGGAAGGGGACCTAATGGACCTACAGATCAGAAGCTCCAACGATATGAGATTGATCGGCTAAACTCATTAGCCACATTAATCAATATTCGTTAACTATGGGTACACTCCACTAAAGACCCACAACTACACAATTCTCATTGCAGATATATTTCTGTGTCCATGGATATAGACCAATAACAGTAAATTAGTCCTTCACAAGTGTTCGTAATACCAGTAGGGTCAAATTACCATTTTACCCCTGGGTGTGACACCCAAACCGTTGACCTAGTTGCTTGTAAGACATAAGGAAAGGAAACTAAGGGAAAGGTGTAAAACTTAGATCACAAGCTTGTGGAGAAAAATTTTCAGGCAGAAAACCTGGACTTATGGAGTTAGCCAAATTTTGGCCAATAAAGAAGGTACCATGCGTTGAGATGAAAGAGAGGAAGAAAAGTGTTTGTGTAGACAAATTTTGGCTAGTAAAGAAGGTACCATGCGTTGAGATGAAAGAGAGGAATAAACGTGTTTGTGTCAACTTGAGTTTTGGATTGAGAATAAGCCATAAGTGAGTTTGAAAGAAAACCATGTTAAGTGATTTTTCGAGTCTTGGACGACAAGGTGATCTATGGCCTTAGGAAATCTTCTAAGTGTCACAACTATGCTTGGAGAACTCAACTATGCTATGAGAAGTCTATAGTTGGATGCATAGCTTGAGAAAAGAGAAGAAATCTCACTAAGTGTGGAAGGAAGAAGAGTTGGAAGCATAGTTGGAAGGTAGTAGTGAGTTGGACACACACTTGGAAGGAGAACCACCATGTTGGATGCATGATAGGTGAAGTTGGATGCATGATGACTTCTTTTAGAGGAAAAATTGGTTAAGTGTTGAAATGTTGGAAGGAAACCTAGGTCTTGAAAAAGAGGGGGAAACACATAGGACAAAGTTGAAGAAGAAAACTCATCCTATCTACATCGAGAACAGCGTTCACTCTGAATGGAGGAGTAATAGTTTGGAGGAATATTAAACAAGACTGTATAGTTGACTCCACCATGAAAGCTGAATACGTAGCTGCTTATGAAGCAACGAAGGAAGTAATATGGCTTAAAACGTTCTTAGCAGATTTGGAAGTTGTTCCAAATATGTGTCTGCCTATCACTCTCTTTTGTGATAATAGTTGTGCAGTTGCAAATTCTAAAGAACCTAGAAGTCATCAGCGCGACAAACACATTGAATAAAAATATCATCTCATTAGAGAGATCGTACAAAGAGGAGACGTAATCGTCAAGCTGATTGCTTTAGAGCACAACATTGTTGATCCGTTTACAAAGGTCCTTACGACTAAAGTGTTTGAGGATCACCTAGTGAGTCTAGGATTTCGAGTTTTGTATGTCCAAGTCTCCTAACATGCCCCCATAGACTCCTTCATAACTCCTCTATGCATCCATAGTGTGCTTTCCAAGCTTAGGCTTCCAACTTTTCTCACCTATACATTCTATACTTAGCCATTTCCTCCTAAATCTTCCAATTATTCATGCAACCCTTCCTTTCCTTCCTAGGGTTGCTTTTCAACTCTCCAAATTATCCAACACTAAGGCAATTCTTCCTGGAAGTATGGCTTATGCGTCCAACCCTTAGTGAGGTAAGATTTCTTCTCCATCTTTGCGCCATACATTCATCCTTCTTTTCCAAGACCTAAGTTTCCTTACAACATCTCCACATTTAACCAAAATTCTTCCCAAATTTCACTCACCAAGCGTTGAACTTGCCCAACCATGCGTCCGACATAGGGGCTTTTCCTCTAAAGTTGTGCTCAACCCTCAACAAGCTCCCAACTATGCTTCCAACTCTTCCTTCTTTAACACTTAATAAGATTCCTTCCCTTTCCTAGGGCTATGCTTCCAAGCATTGAGTTCTCCTAGCATAATTGTGTCACTTAGAAGATTTCCTTAGCTCATTTGCCACTTTGTGATCCACGACACGAAAATCGTCTATTGTGGTTTTCTCTCAAATTCACATAGGGCTCATTCTCATCCCAAAACTCAAGTTGATACAAACACTTTTCTCCCTCCTTACAATTTCAACGCATACTACCTGTTTATATAGCCAAGATTTTGACTAACTCTACAAGCCCAGATTTTCTACCTCAAAATTTTCTAACTTCGCAGGCTTGTGTTCCAACTTTCCTTCATTTTCTCTAGTTTCCTTTCATTATATTACTTAAGCTACTAGGTCAAAGATGAGGGTCTCACAAAATCAATCTATAATATATGGATAAGGTTGGGTACTTTATCTTGGGGACATTATGGATGCGACTCACTTTGTATTTGATACAAACGATGTGATCCTATATCGTTCATGTATAGACATGTGAGTGGAGGTCTCCTATGTAATGAGTTTGCATAAGACCGAACCATGAAATAATCACTTTTACTTTATAACACCATTTACTTTTAAAACTGATTATTTAAAACCAGATGACCTAGGTAACTCAATCTTAATTTTGAGTTAACTATGAACTTCTGTCTGTTTGAGATTATCCATTAATCTTCATAGGTGAGAGTGGCACAAGATTGTCGACTCAATATGCCTCCCATTTTAGGGATATGATCAGAAAAATAGTTGGGGACATAGTCTTGTAAGATGGAATTCGCTCCTACCTATTTCTAAGTTAGTAGATAAGTTGTTCCCTTGAGTACCAACCCCGGGACTTGAACAAGGGTCCCCACCCTCTCATTGGCCCGAGAGACATTAGGTTTGGTGGTTGGACTACAAATCAATTGTTCATTTGAGGATCAGTGGGATTTAAGGAACGAGATGTAATTAATTACAAGGGTAAAACGATAATTTTGACCCAGTTGTAATTACGAACAGCTTGTGAAGGATTAACTTACTTATTATGGTTATATCAAGTGGACAAAAATATATCTACAGTGAGGAGAGTACAGCTACTGGGCTTTAGTGGAGTGCCCCTGTAGTTAATGAATGTTAATTAACTAGGTTAAAGAGTTTAGCCGGTTAAGTTCGGATCGTTAGAGTTCATGATATGTAGGTCCATTAGGTCCCCTTGTTAGCTAATGAACTAGGTCCCCTTGTTAGCTAATGAACTAAACCTTAAAATAGTGTGTTGAAAGAAATTGAAACGTTCGAATTAAGATATTGATTTCCTTCAAATTTGAATGTTCGAATTAGAACGTTGCTAGCTTTCCTTTTTTGTAGATTTTGCAAATTTGGAAAACATTTTGGACGACCACTTCTATATATTGAGGGGTTTCTAACAACCCTAATCATCAAGAATTGGAGAATTAGAGACCTAGAGTGAGGGTTTAGTCTAAGATATGAAGATTCCATAACGCCGAAAGGTTCTAGGTGATGGAATTGGAAAACAAGCAGTGGAAGAAAAGAGGATGCAAAACATTCTAATTACATCAATTTAAAGGAAAAACATGCTTAGATAAATTAAGGAAGCAACACTTACTTGTTGTAGTTCAAAATTTGTCACCGAGAATCTAAAAAATTTGATCACGAACTGTTCACGAACCACCACTAGAGTTTCCTTGTTATTCTCAGGCCTTATAATGGATGGTGGGATCCGAATTGAGAATAAAATTGGAGTAGAAGGTGTGTAAAACATTGTTTTGGTAGAGAGGAAACCATTTCTCGTAGAGTTCTAAATGTGAAGAAAATGCCAAAAACCCAATTTCAGATTTCCTTCTCCTTATTTAAAGAGAAAACCATGCAATCCAAATTACATGCTGAAAGACACCAAAAATGTTTATGAAGGTGTTTTAAGAAAGTGGAAATCACATGTGAAGGAAAGGTCTCCACCTCCTCCTTCACCATGCAACCGGTGGTGGAATTTCCTTACATTTCAAGAAATCCCACCAACTCAATTCTCAATTGAGAATTGAGAATTCTATTTTTGATTTCATAAATTAATTTTTTAAATTAATATAATTAATTTAAATAATAATTAATTAACCAATTAATTAATTATATTAAATTAATACTTTTCCACTTTTTCGAAAATTTCAAACTCGATGAATTTCTATTCACTGGTATAATATTTAAATCATATTTAAATATTATTAAAAACTCAATTCGTCTAATTCACAATTAAACGAATCAAACTGTAAAATGCTCATTTTTCTGAATTTAAACACTTCAAATTGTCTCAATATACTGTTCTAAGGATTAGCCCACGAGCTAAAAAGGGGACCTAATGAACCTATAGATCATGAGCTCCAACGATCCGAAATTAACCGGCTAAACTCTTTAACCTCGTTAATTAACGTTTGTTAACTACCGAGTCACTCCACTAAAGCCTAGTAGCTGCACTCTCCTAACTGTAGATATATTTCTGTCCATTTGATATAACCATAATTAGTAAGTTGATCCTTCATAAATTGTTCGTAATTACAGCTGGGTCAAAATATCGTTTTACCCTTGTAATTACTTCTTGTTCCTTAAGTCCCACTAATCCTCTAATGAACAATTGGTTTATGGTCCAACCAACAAACCAAGTCCCTCTCGGGCCAACAAGAGGGTGGGGCCCCTTGTTCAAGACTTGGATTCAGTACTTAAGGGAACAAGCTATCTGCTATCCTTTAAGAAGGTAGGTGTGAATTTCATCTTGCAGGACTGTGCCAAGCTATCTGCCTAATCTTATCCCTAAAATGGGGGGCATATTGAGTCGAAAAAATTGGCCACTCTCACCCATGCAGATTAAAGGATAATCTCAAACAAACAGGAGTTTATAGTTAGCTCAGAATTAAGATCAAGTTACTTAGGTCATCAGGTTGAAATAATCAGTTTTAACAGTAAACGGTGTTATAAAGTAAACGTGATTATTTCTTAGTCCAGTCTTATTGCAAACTCATTGCATAGGATGCCCCCACTCACATGTCTTTACATGAATGATTTAGTATCACATCATTTGTATCAAATACTAAGTGAGTCGTATCCATAGTGTTTCTAGGATAAGGTACCCAGTCTTTATCCATATACTATAGACCATTTTTGGCTATTACTTAAACTTGATCCACCTTTATCGTATAAAGTCTAAGCATTCACCGTATAGCCATGGGTTTTTAGTTTATTGGATTTAAATGCAATTCACATATTCAATAACAACTTTATTGAATATACCTCGATAACAACTTTATTGAGAATAAAATCTATAAATTAAAACAACGAGTTTTAGGACATAAAACTCAACAAACTCCCACTTTGACTAAAATTCCAGAGTGAGTATAAACAGTTGAGCTTACAGAGAAAAGCATATAAATACAATAAACTAGGGCATCCAATACCCCATAGCTTTCTCCCACTTGTCCTAGTTTACATAACTCGAAGTCCTAGACTCACTATGTAACGACCCGACCTTCAGACTAATATGATGCTACGCTATGCATGAATATTTTTGTAAACACTCTAGGACATAGGTGATGAGACACGTTTTATCATAAGGTCGAACAGAAATAATTTTGGATATTTTATTTAAATCAAATATAAAGGAAATAAATCATTTAGCGGAGTCCCCTTAAACACATGAAGACAAGTTTAACCAAAAATTTCATAAAATAACCAAAACAAAGGAAAGAATAAATAAATAAATGATCACTACCCTACGTAATCACCAACCAAACACTCTACGTTCTAGGGGCAATTGCATGAGTCTAAGATGCGGAAGCGTCAATAGTCTCATGGCGTGGTCATGGATTCCTCTTATCATACGCCTGTCCATTCTGTCCCTTGCTTGAGAAAAAGATCATAGAAAAGGGGTGAGTAATAATACTCAATAAGTGACCCACTACTGGGCCTATTAGGTGAGGTTGTATCCTTTTATCATGTGCACCTGTGTACCCAACATAGGCATAGGCCAAGGCATAAGTAGCGAACCCGGAGGCTGTCACACCCCCTCCCAGGCTACTCTACCCAACCTGAGAAGAGATGTGAAGACAGCATACATCACCCCTTTTGTGACGCATACCATCCACTAACACACTTGTCCTATACTGTTCACAACATACATATTGCCCCTTAATATATTTCAACCATAACATATAGGGAATTATATAAATAACGATAATTCAAAATACAACTCTTCCATAAAGCCCTTATATAAAACCATGTTTCAATGCCCAGTAAATGTACAACTAGGTCTACATGCCACCTATCTAAGGTTTTACATACAAGCAACTTGCAAAACAGGATAATTTTCTGGAAACTCGAAGCTTAAGCAGGGCGAGTTGGAGTAGGCAATGCACCAGGAACGTCCTTGCTACCTGGGAGGAAAATAAAACATGGAAAGCATGAGCTAAAAGCCCCGTGAGTGATTAATTTTGTAAAACTATCTTTTGTTTGAAAACAGGCATGTTAAAATCATAATAACACCATATACGTAAACGTGATTCAAATAATCATTTCTGTAAAATCATAATTTTCAACAACGTAAACAAATCACATGTGTTCATGCCAAAATGATCGTACACGAAAATCAGTCCGTTCTCAAAACTTTCCCTTAATTAGGGCGGAGCTAGACTCAACGCACCCGACGTCGAAAACATCCTTAGTTGAGGCGGAGTAAAACTCAACGCACTCAACGTTGATAATAACCTTAGTTGGGGTGGAGCAAGACTTAACACACCCAACCTCACAACCTCTATGTGCACATAGGAATATCGCGGGTTGCCCAAGTACCTTCTACGAGTCCTTCAGTACTGGGTCCCAGGGAAACTCACATGCCTTCTCATGTCCTTTAGCATTAAGCCTCCTCTAAAACATTTTAGAAACTAGTATTATATGTAAATAGTTCACATGAAAACCTTTCATGAAAAATCAGATATATCACGATAAATAACATTTCACAACATGCCATTCAACATCTTATAGAAAACGTATAAAACATACCTTGTGAACAATATCATTAAACATCATGCTTTTCAAGAAAACAGTTCATCTCAAAGCCATAGCTTATAAGAAAAACCAAACTAAACATTTTCAATAAACTTCATTTTCAAAGAAAGAGAAGTGTCACTCACAACTTGTCCTTAGGCCCTGAGCGGATTATATGCCTTTCTGAGCTCTTCTTGGTCTGTAAATACACATTTCTCACGTTACATTTTCCTCAAACTTCCTTTACATGATCATTAAATGTGCATACTTAAACTCTAATCATAATTCACCACCGAGACTCCCTTTCTTTTCTAAAATACACATAATAAGCGAGATTCTATGTCACTAACGAGATTACCAATGAGATTTCACCTTACTAGCGAGATTACTAACGAAATTAAACAACAGGTGCACGACACTAGCGACACCAGAATAAGTGAGACTAGCGAGACTACCTGAGGAGCGACATCGAGCGAGAGTCAGCAAGATTTGTGAGACAAAAACCTCCTTTGCACGACTAGTGAGATTAGTATCACTACTCACGCTCCAATTCCTCAGCGATACCCACTTCCTAAAGACACCCGACAGCAGAGTTTCCTCCTTTCCTTTTCGTTCTCACTTCTGTCAATTCAAAGTCATATTTCTAGCCAGATTTAGAACTTCTTTCCTTCTACAAACTTGTAGAGAAAATGTTTTCTAGCTTACCTCAAATTTTCGTGACTTAACTCGTCTTGGTTCATCAGATATTGCAAGTTTTCTCCGCACTACTCTAGATTGCACAGAAATTTTGTATCAGTAAATTCCAGCCAAAAGTTTACATGTTTCTATTCCATTTCAACTCAAGCATCCTTCATAAAAGTTGTTCAAAATTAAGTTAACTTACTAACTTTAAAATTTCAGCCCAAAATTCAATCTCTTCAGCTCGATATTCACCAAACACCAAACCTGGTTTGAATTGTACGACAGCAGATGAAGCTTATGTTTCAGCTTCAGTTTTACCATGAAACCGTCCAAAACCTTGCACGAATTTGCCATAGAACTCTTCTTCAACCTCTCCACGATGTGCAGCTGAAAGATAGCATAGAAATGAGTTTGGAAATGAAGAAAAATGAGTCGGAAAAATTTTCTTTCCAATAAAAAGCTATAACTGACGTTCCATCCTTATCTTCTCTTCTTCTTTTTCTTTTTCCTTCTCTTTTCTTTTTTTTTTTTCTAATTTCTTTTTTTTGTCTTCTTTCCTTTTTGGTTTCTTCTTCCTTCTTTTTTTTTTTTTTTTTAATTTACAATATGAGATTATTAATACTAATTCGCTTAAAGCTTTTGAACGTGCTTACAAATTAGGTGCTTATAGAGGCAGTGATTCCGAAGGTTACAGTCATAACATAAACATAGGTGGTGATCCTGAAGGACACCCTGTCGCAATCATAATCATAATTAGTGCACCCAAAGGTTCACGTCAAGAGGGGTACATGGCATGATAAACAGGATAACAATCACCATGACATAGCAATTATCACTAACATAGTCAATCAGAGTCTCTAGTTCATAACAATAAGTAAATTAGCCACCACACCAGTGGACATAGTAACCACAACTAGTCAATGCAATAATCCAATCCATACACTAACCATAAATCAGTCAATAAGTAACCATAAGCTACAACATAAACTCAGTAGTAAGTCCCTTACCTATGGATATGCCTAAAAACGACCAAAACACCCAATTTCGAATTCCCAACCACTAGCTTCTCCAATCTCGGCCTTCTCTAAAACCCCTTCGAAAAAGGAGCAAGAACCAACACAAGGGTATCAAAAGCTACACCCACAAGATACTTAACCAAGGAAAAATAGTAAGGGAACCAATTCTTACCAAGAACCCATCAAGACCCACGAATCGGGTGAGAGGCTGCTGGCGGCGACTGCAACCAACGGGACCCACAAACGGTAGTGGGGGACTTGCGATAGAAGACGGACTCGCAATAGCCACAGCGGACTTGCGGGGACGTGACCTACATGAGCGGGAGGCAGCAACAATGGGCTAGTACGGGACGCGCACAAGCAAGAGGCGGCAGCGACGGGCTGGTATGAGGCGCGCATGAGTGGGAGGCTGCAAAAGTCAACGAGCTGGCAGACAGAAGAAGAAGAAAAAAATGGGAAGGGGTGACAATTGGAGGGAAGAAGAAGGAGAGGGTGGTTTCTTTCTCTTTTTTTTTTTTTTTTTTGACTTGCACGCCTACCAAGGAGCCGTTAAATAATCAAAAATTAAATTCTCATCCCTTTTTCCAAATCAAAACCCTAACTAAACCCAATAATAAAATAATTACCCATTTACTAATTTCCTTTTTACCTTTTCCAGATTTAACTCCCCTTTTAAATCCCTTTTTTAAAACCAAAAAGAGTCCCTTACAAATTGATTTCACCATCCCAAAATCACTATGCCCAACAACAAATTTAATTTCCAATTTCTTTAGATTAACTTATTAACCTCAACATTCCATTTTTAACCAATCAATTTCGGGTACTTACCAAGAAGAGAAAAATATATGGGAAAAATGGGGCGTCACATATTAGGTGACCCTCAAACACTTTAGCCGTGAGAGCCTTTGTAAATGGATCAGTAATGTTGTGCTCTAACTCGATCTGTTGGATAGTCACATCACCTCTCTGCACAATTTCTCTAACGAGATGGTATTTTCGTTCAATGTGATTACTGTGCTTATGGCTTATAGGTTTTTTGGAGTTTGCAATTGCACAACTGTTATCACAATAAAGAGTGATAGGCAGATGCATATTTGGAACAACTTCCAGATCCATTAAGAACTTCTTGAGCCATACTGCCTCTTTTGCTACTTCACATGCAGCTACATACTCTGCTTCCATGGTGGAGTCAGCAATACAACTTTGCTTAATACTCCTCCATACTACAGTTTCTCCATTTAGAGTGAATACTGATCCCGATGTAGATTTCCTTGAATTTATATCAGTCTGAAAATCAGAGTTAGTGCATCCTGTAAGGATCAGATCCTTAGCGCCATACACGAGCATATGTCCCTCGTTCTCCTTAGATACTTAAGGATATTTTTAACGACAATCCAATGATCATATCTAGGATTGGGCTGATACCTATTGACAATTGCAATTGCATACCATATGTCAGGTCGTGTATACAGCATGACATACATCAAACTGTCGAATGCTGGTGCATAGTGAATACGTCACAAATCCTCAACTTCTTGAGGTGTCTTAGGACATTGTTCCTTTAGCAAATGAATTCCATGTCTAAACAACAGTAGATCTCTTTTGGAATTCTGCATCTTATATCTAGACAACATTTTGTTAATGTATGATGTTTGAGACATAGCTAACATTTTATTCTTGCGATTCGAATTATTTGGATTCCAAGAACATACTGAGCCTTTCCCAAATCCTTCATTTGGAATTGGGTTGCTTGCCATTGTTTAATGTCAGTCAAGAATCCTTTCTTATTCCCAATGAGAAGAATATCATCGATGTACAATACTAAAAATGCTACAATTGTGTTGATGATCTTTTTATAAACACAAGGTTCATTAACATTTTGTTCAAAGTCATAAGAATTGATCGTAGTATCAAACCTCATATTCCAAGATCGAGATGTTTGTTTTAATCCAAATGGATCTTTTAAGCTTGCAAACCTTTTGGTCCTAACCTTGTTCTATAAACCCCTCTGGTTGAAACATATAGATACTCTCCTCAAGATAGCCATTTAGAAAAGTTGTCTTGACATCCATTTGCCAAATTTCATAATCATAAAAAGTGGCAATGGACAAGAATATTCTAATCGACTTTATCATCCACCCCCTCTATTTGGGTAAAACCCTTTACTACTAGTCGAGCCTTATATGTCTGTACCTTATCGACTTGGTCCCCTTTTTCTCTTGTAGATCCACTTACAACCAATAGGTTTCACCCCACTTGGTTGATCTACAAGTTCCCAGATTAAATTGAAGTACATAGACTTCATTTTAAGGTCCATGGCTTTGTCCCACTGGTCTTTATCAACATCATTTGCCTGTCTATAGGTCAGTGGATCCTCCATCCTATCATCAGGTATGACGAGTTGAGTTTTTGCTAAACCCATGTAACAATTAGGTTCATGAATAACCCTCCCACTACGTCGAAGCACTCTCAAGTCTTGAGAAGGATGTGATTTTTCAACACTTGAAGAAGGACCAGCTTGATCAACAACTTTTGTTGATTCGCCTGTAGTTTCTTTGAAAATTTCACTTAATACTAGTTTACTACGAGGTTGATGATCTCTAATGTGGTCTTCCTCTAGGAAAGTAGCATTTGTCGATACAATCACTCTATTTTCTTAAGGATCAAAGAATAATCCACCTTTCGTTTCTTTGGTATATCCTACAAGTAGGTATAATTTTTAACGATGTTCTAACTTTTTGGGATCTTGCACCAACATATGTGCTGGGCATCCCCAAATTCTGAAGTGATGTAAACTACCTTTACGCCCTCTCCATAATTCAAATGGTGTTTTTGAAATACTTTTAGAAGGAACATTGTCCAAAATATACATAGCAACCTCTACTGCATGTCACCAAAATGAATCAGGCAATTGAGCATAACTCATCATTGACCGAACCATGTCTAACGAGGTTCTGTTTCTTTTTTCTAATACATCATTTTGTTGTGGTGTACCAGGTGCAGAGAGTTGAGACTTAATTTCATGTTCTATCAGATAGTCCTGGAGTCTTAAGTCCATATACTCTTCATCACGATCTGATCGTAGTGTTTTAATAGTTTTACCTAATAGGTTCTCAACCTTAGCCTTGTATTCTTTGAACTTTTCAAATCTCTCAGACTTGTGATGTATTAGGTAAACATAGCTATATCTCGAATAATCATCAACAAAAGTGATGAAATATTCATACTCTCCTCGTGCTTTGACATTTAAAGGACCACAAAGGTCTGTGTGCACGAGCTCTAAGGGTTCTTGGCTCTAAGACCTTTTCCAGTAAAAGATCTTTTGGTCATCTTACCTTCAAGACAAAACTCACATGGAGGTAAAGAGTTATCTTCTAACTAATTTAGAAGTCTATTTTTAACCAATCTCCCAATCCTATTGAGATTAATGTGGCCAAGTCTTAAATGCCAAAGATAGGCGTTTTAAGAACCGTTTTCCTTGTGTATTAGCTGTTTTAAACATCTCTATATTTAAAATAGCTTTCACTTTGGTAGGTTTTAACTTAAATAAGTTGTTTTCTAATGTTGCAGAACAAGTACTGATACCTCTTTTACTAATGAACGCTTCATTAACTTCAAAAGATACTTTATATACATGTTCAAACAAATATGAGATAGATATTAAATTCCTACTACAGTTAGGAGCATAAAGTACATTTTTAAGTAAAATGTATCTATCTTTGAAAAACAACTTCATATCTCTCACTTGCTTTGGCCGAGATGATCTCCCCTGATCAAACTTTGAGAGTTATCTCACGATCTTCAAGTTGTTTCTAGGAACTAGTTTCCTGAGAATAAGAACAAACATGATTAGTGGCTCTTGAATCAAGTATCCATGTCACACCCCCTTTCTGATTACCTACTTAACCTAAAAGGAGATGTGAAGACAATATACGTCACCCTTCTTGTGACGCATATTGCCCCATCTTATATAACTTCCTGCACAAACATTTCCACACATGTATATTCATAGAATTCAGCCATATTAACGCATGATCATAATATAATAATCCTTCCTATACACAGTACACTTTTATAACATATTCTCTCATAACCCACTTATAAACAACTAAATCTACATGCCACCAGTGTTAAGTTATTTATACGTACAACAACGAGAAAATAAACTGTTTTTGGAAACTCGAAGCTTAAGCAGGGCGAGTTGGAGTAGGCAATGCACCAGAAACGTCCTTGCTACTTGGGAGGAAAAGAAAACATGGAAAACGTAAGCTAAAAGCCCTGTGAGTGACTAATTTTGTAAAACTATCTTTTGTTCGAAAACACGCATGTTAAAATCATAATAATGCCATAAACGTAAACATGATTCAAATAATCATTTCTGTAAAATCATAATTTCAACAACATAAACAAATCACATATGTTCATGCCAAAATGATCGTATACGAAAAACAGTTCGTTCTCAAAACTTTCCCTTAGTTAGGGCGGAGCAAGACTCAACGCACCCACGTCGAAAACAAGTAAGGCTCGATGCAGAGCAAAACTCAACGCACCAGCATACCTCTATGTGCACATAGGACTATGGCGGGTTGCCCAAGTACCTTCTCCATGTCCTTCAGTACTGGGTCTCGAGGAAACTCACATGCCTTCTCATGTCCTTCAGCATTGAGCCTCCTCTAAAACATTTTAGGAATCGATATTATACGTAAATAGTTCACATGAAAACCTTTCATGAAAATCAGGTATATCACGATAAACAACATTTCACAACATGCCATTCAACGTCTTATAGGAAACGTATAAAACGTGCCTTATGAACAATATCATCAAACATCATGCTTTTCAAGAAAACAGTTCATCTCAAAGCCATATTTCATCAGAAAAACCAAACTAAACATTTTCAATAAATTCGTTTTCAAAGAAAAAAAAGTGTCACTCACAACTTGTCCTTGGGAGATCGGTATCAACAACATTTCGAGGGAAAGAGAATGCTAAAGACAGATCCAAGAAACCCTATCCATTTCTGGAGTTCACGGTGTTCCGAATCCCATGATACAAACCCTCGATTGTAGTGTCATGTTAGGAAATGAATTATAGGTGCATCATGGGAATCTCATGATAGGACCTAATGGAAGAGACTGTAGGATGTGTTGACACACTCGCTTCACCCACTTATTATAAACTACTTCTTCTATTCACCTTGTTATTGACTCATGTTAACACTCTTTGATTGGAGTTCACTCCTAGGGTGACGAGAAGCCCAACATGAATCTCACAGTGTAAACTCTTAGGGACGTGAGAGCTAGCATATCATATATACAACTCTCCCACTTAGGTGTTCTAATTCGATATATTGGATATTCTTACTTAGTTATATCTCGACTAAATAAATATAATATAAGTCTAGGCAATTTATCCAAGTATAACTCTTATACTGGATTTAACCTACGAAGTCTAAGTGATAAAACCATTTTAAAACTTACATCGTAAATGCGCTCATAAAACTAGGTACCAGCGTTAGATAGGATCTTACCCGGTGAATTTTTGTTACGTTTGTTTTATAAGTTAACTACCTACTTTAGGTGTTGTTAACCCTAAGTGGGCATGCATCTTAACTTTGTTATAGATTTTAAATGTCTAATTCATTTTATAACACTTTATAAATGAATAACATACTATAACATTCATCACAAAATAATATAACCATTTATATTAATTTCATGATAAAATTAAGACAAGCATACTATACATTATAACACTTTATAACTTACATATATGCATGAACATTTTGATCCTATGGTGGGATTTTAAATCTATATGGCATACTTTATGCACAAATAAATTTTATTTAATTAATACATACATTCACAATGCATAATTAATTAAACACACTAAAGTGGACTGGTTTTGGCATCTAATTGGCTTAAAAACAGCTAATTTATTATAATTGTAATTGAAAAACTGCTCGAACCGCTCCCGAACCCTTTGAATTGGCCCTAACCAGCTTCAAACCTCTTGAACCGAACCAAACTCGAAATTTCTGGGGGCATGTGAAAAACGATAATAGTTCTCGTCGTTAATAATTGATATTATGAAAAAAAAAAAAAAGTGAATATAGATACCCATGGTTCATTACTAAGAGGTAAACCCTATGATAAAGAAGATAAAAAAGAATTGATACACGACGGAAGTATACACTTTAGGTCAACATATATGTATGTCCCCTCACAAAGCGCGACCAGTAATTGATTAGATTCATGGACGTTCCTACGAAGAAACAATGATGATACTCAAACTCATGCCTTATCGAGCATGTTATCCAATTTTAAAGTTGGTTTATTCGGCAGCAGCAAATTCTAGTCACAATGTTGTAATAGGGTCGAACTGGTTGGAAAAAGGCAAACTTTCAGGAAGCTGCTAGGAACTTTCCTTGAAAAAGTCAAATTTTACTGGAAAAGTCAACCTAATGGGAACCCAAACTTACTAGAAAAAGTCAAACTTTTCAGAATGAGCAGAACATACCGGGAAACAGTTCACGAAACTTTACGGGAAAGGTCAACGGAACTTACCAGGAAGTCAAACTTACTAGGAAAGTCAAACTTTCAGGCATTGAACCTGAGGAACTTACTAGGAAGTCAAACTTATCGGGAAAGTCAAACTTTCAGGTATTAACTGGCAGAACTTACCAAGAAAAGTCAACTGACCTGGAAAGTCAAACTTTCAGATGCTGAACTAGCGGAACTTACTGAGAAAGGTCAACTGTTTGGGAAAGTCACATTTTTAGGCGCTCAACCGGCGAAAATTACCAGGAACGAACCGGTGAAACTTACTGGGAAACAAAGGCGGGAGCCTTAACGGGAAGCTGAATTGCCGAATCTAACCGAAAAACATGATCGGAACTTACCCGAAAATCAAACCGCTAGAACTTACCGAGAAGCTGAACCGCGCGCGTGAACTGACAGATCTTTACGGGAAAAATGGCAGAATGCTCAATTTCTTCGATTTGGCTGGCTTCTTCTCCAAATTTCTCCAAATTATAGCCTAGAATCAATTTTGATGATTCTAAATAAAAATACAAACCCTTTTTCACACATTAAAGGCCATAAACAAGAGGCTAACTACAATTTTTACAACAAATGAAGGCTGAATTAGATGCCAAAATAAGTTTAAACCTAACTTTAGCAACCACAACATTCATCTCATGAAATTGCACCCACAACCTCAAATTAATGTAAATTGAGTACTTTAAACATGCTCTGGTACCAATTGATGGAGTTAGAAAACAAGCAGCGAAAGAAAATAGGATGCAAAACACTCTAATTACATCAATTTAATGGAAAAACATGCTTAGATAAATTGAGACACAAAGAATGTAACACTTACTTGTTGTAGCTCAAAATTTGTCCTCGAGAATTTTAAAAATCTGATTACAAACTATTCATGGACCACCGCTAGAGTTCCTTTGTTATTCCCAGGCCTTAGAATGGATGGTGGGATCAAAATTAAGTAGAAAATTGAAGCAGAAGGTGTGTAAAACATTGTTTTGGTAGGGAGGAAACCATTTATGGTAAAATTCTAATTGTGAAGAAAATGCCAAAAATCCAATTTTAGATTTTCTTATTTAAAGAGGAAACCATGCAATCCAAATTACATGCTGAAAGACACCAAAAATGGTGATTAAGGTTTTTTAAGAAAATTGAAATTGCATGTGAAAGAGAGATCTCCACCTCCTCCTTTACCATGCAACCAGTGTTGGGATTTCCTCACATTTTAGGAAATCCCACCAGCTCAATTCTCAATTGAGAATTGAGAATTCTATTTTTGATTTCATAAATCAAATTTTTTAATTTAATATAATTAATTTAAATAAGAATTAATTAAACAATTAATTAATTATATTAAATTAATATTAAATTAACACTTTTCCACTTTTTCAACAATTTCAAACTTGATGAATCTTTATTCATGGGTATAATATTTAAATCATATTTAAATATTATTAAAAACCCAATTCGTCTAATTCACAATTAAACGAATCAAACCGTAAAATGCTCCTTTTTCTAAATTTGAACACTTTCAAATTGTCTCAATATACTGTTCTAAGGTTTAGTCCACGAGCTAACAAGGGGATTTATTGGACCTACAGATCATGAGCTCCAACGATCCGAAATTAACCAGCTAAACTCTTTAACCTAGTTAATTAACATTAATTAATTACCGAGTCATTTCACTAAAGCCTAGTAGCTACACTCTCCTCAGTGTAGATATATTTTTGTCCATTTAATATAACCATAATTAGTAAGTCGATCATTCACAAGTTGTTCGTAATTACAGCTGGGTCAAAATGTCGTTTTACCACTGTAACTACTTCTTGTTCTATAAGTCCCATTGATCCTTTAATGAACAATCGGTTTATGATCCAACCTACAAATCGAGACCCTCTCGGGCCAATGAGAGGGTGGGGCCCCTTGTTCAATACCTGGATTCAGACTTAATGGAACAACCTATCTTCTATCCTCTAATAAGGTAGGAGCGAATTTCATCTTGCAAGATTATGTCTCCAGCTATCTGCCTAATCTTATCCCTAAAATAGGAGGCATATTAGGGCGACAAATTGGCCACTCTCACTCATGCAGATTAAAGGATAATCTCAAACAAACAGAAGTTCATAGTTAGCTTAGGATTAAGATCGAGTTACTTAGGTCATCAGGTTGAAATAATTAGTTTGAACAATAAACCAGATTATAAAGTAAATGTGATTATTTCTTAGTCCAGTCTTATACAAACTCATTGCATAGGATACCTCCACTCACATGTCTCTGCATGAACGATTTAGGATCACATTGTTTGTATCAAATACTAAGTGGGTCGTATCCATAGTGTCCCCAGAATAAGGTACCCAGCCTTTATCCATATTGTAAGTCCCGTACTTGTCACTAGGAGAAGGTAAATAAGAAGAAACTATGGGACAGGTATTGAGTAAAGAAAATTGGCCGAGTTGTGTGAGAGCAAAAATGGCTAAGTGTTGGCCATGTGATGGGTGATTATGCGTTGAGGGTATGTCTAAAGCTTGACAAGAGTTGCCGCTGGTAGACATGCGTTGAAGAGGGCAGCTCGGTGTAGAAGTAGATGTGAAGGAAGGAGGGTGCAATAGGTGTTAGTGGAAGTATGCGTTGAAGGCTACTATGTGTTAGAAGTTGGCATTGCTATGTGTTGAAATGGCCTATGCGTTGAAGGTTGGTATGCGTCAGTGCATAGAAAAGAGGCCGAAAGGGCCATGCGGTAGTCGGCTATTCGGCGTTGGGCAATCAGTGGCATGGTAAGTTGAGGCTATGTGTTACCGAAGCCATGCGCGGAAGGTTGCGTTGGCTAATTCAAGAAGGAAGGTGATGGTAAAGCTGGTAAGTCGGTGATTTATATTGACATATAAGTGACTGCATCGAATAATTAAACCCTTTTGGACATATTTGCGAACTTAGATTGACTCTATTTCACAGAAGAACAACGAGGAGAGGTGGAAGAAGGTGTTTATATCGAATTCAAGTAGAGACCAGATCATTTTCATGGTGACTTTGAAGCTGGAACCAGAAGCTTGATTGTTGCTGATAAATCTGGACACTAATTGGTATTTGAAGGAGAGTGAGCTGAGGAAATTGAAGCTAGGACTGAAATTTTGAGGTTAGTAAGTTGATTTAATTCTTAGCAACTTCCATGAAGGATGTTTAAGCTAAATTCGAGCAAAAATGTGTTAATTTCTAGGAAGAAGTAATCGGAGTTGAATTGCTAGACAATTCAAGGCAGTCGAAGTCATTTGGGAATAGTTCTCAAACAAAGACGAGTTATGGTCTGAAATTTTGAGGTAAGTTAGGAAACTCACTACTTTACAAGATTGTAGAAGAGGGGAAGTTCTGATTTTAGCTGTAATATGGTTTTTAGCAGGATAAAGAAAGAGTTAGAAGGGAAGGAAGGAAACAGTGGTATCAGGTGTCATTAAGACAGTGGTATCGCTAAGGAGCTGGAGAGTGAGCAGCGGAACGAGTGTCGCTGATAACACAAAGAGCTTCGTGTCTCACAACTCTCGCTGAAGTCTTGCTGGGTATCTCTCCTTAAGGTAATCTTGCTAATCTAGTTCACTCCGGTTTCGCTAGTGCAGTACCCAGTGGTGTGATTTCGCTGGTAGTCTCGCTAGTGACATAGAGTATCGCTAGTTATGAATATTTTGGAAAAAGAGAGTCTCAGTGATGGAGTGAGAATGGTATATGTATATGCATACTTAATGATTATGGGAAGGGAGTTCAAAGAAAACCTAATGTGAGAAATGTGTTTTTACAGGCTAAGAAGAGCTCGGAAAGGCATATAATCTGCTCATGAGTGACCTTCAATTTCATCCAAGGATTATTTCTAACATTATGCAAATGAAAACTAGTATGTCATATGAACTCCTGTATGCGTGTTATCTAAATGCAACCCACGACCGAGGGACCATGTGTGAAGGCCTATGGGGATATGATATATGATACACAGTGCTGAGGGACCATAGGTGAAGGCACTTGAGAAATTGATTGAGTTGGATTCCAATGCCGAGGGACCTTATGAGAAGGCATATGGAAAACCAATACATGATGGCTCGGTGCTGAGGGACCACGAATGAAGGCACTTGAGCAGTGGATTGATATGGAACTCAGTGCTGAGAGACAATATGGGCCATAATCATTCTGTAGGAGAGATGGCCGAGTGGTTGAAGGCGTAGCATTGGAACTGCTATGTAGGCTTTTGTTTACCGAGGATTCGAATCCCTCTCTTTCCGTACTAATTCAACAATGTTACTGACCACAATGTATCAAATCAAATAACAATGGATACTCTTATTCCAACGGTTAGACCTTTCTTGGATACAGATTCTCTATTTCGAATTTTTCATTTTTGTGGTACGGAAAGGAAAAGACTGGAAAGAATTGCCAAGAGATGAAAATCCCCCTACCGCTCAATGCTACATGAATGATAGAAAAATTTCCGGATCAAAACCTTACTTTCCTTCGGTCTCTTTACTTAGAATTCAGCGAGAGAAAGCACTTGATAGTTGAAAAGCCGAGGGACAAAATGTGGAGGCGTGTGAATATATGAATAATAGGAATTAGATTATGAGGTTAATTGCGTTGAGCTTTGCTACCTCTTGGAAAGATATTTATGTTATATTGTTAAACGACATGAGTGACTTAGGAATCTGTACTAATAAAATATATAGTAGTTATTATGATGAGTATTAACTCAAGGATTTAAATTGTAATTAGATAACTTAGTCACTCACTGGGCTTAAGGCTCACACTTTCTTGTTTATTGTTGTTCGTTTCCGGTAGCGAGCATGTCCGGGACGTCTAGCCTACAGCAGATCCTCGTCTGGGCTTACTCTGCATTAGTTCTGTGGGATAGTTGTAAATACTTAGTTTATGTAAATGTTTTTGTCATACATGATCCTTGTAGTATGGTGAGAGTGGATTTGGACAGTGTGTAGAGTAAATACCTGTTACGATAAATTATGAGTTGAGAAATCTGAATTTAGAAATTAAGTTTAACTTATGATGTTTCACTAGCATAAAGCTTTGTACAACTGATCTGGTATTGATTTATGTTTCAAAATATATGATGACGAATGCGTGTAGCTCGCACCTACTTCTAGGTTAGGAAGTGAATCTGGGAGGGGGTGTGACACATATATTATAGACCATTTTGGCTATTACTTAAACTTGATCCACTTTTATCATATAAAGTCTAAGCATTCACCATATAGCCATGAGTTCTTAGTTTATTGGATTTAAATGCAATTCACATATTTAATAACAACTTTACTGAATATACCTCGATAACAACTTTATTGAGAATAAAATCCATAAATAAAGAATGCATTTTAGGACATAAAACCCAAGACTAGGATCATCAGAAGGTCAAATCCATCTTGGAAACAAGCTTGGAAGTCGGATAATTTTTCTTCTCTTTCTTTATTCTTGGTTTATTTGCGGTATCTTGTTGTTCTAATGTTGGTTTTGTCTATGAAGCCATGTTAGGTTAAGCTTCTCATAATTTTAGGGCTAGATGAATTCTTAGGCTTAAATTGTTGAACACTTTGCTTCTTGAATGTTAATTTGCATTTATGCTTTTTAGTATGATTGTTCTTAATGCATTTGAATGTTTGATCGACATTTTAATGATTATATGATTTAAATCTTGCTTGAAAAAGTACGTTTAAGTTAGATCATGCATGCTAGACTATTGTTTGGAAACACAGAAAGTAGTTGGATAAAGGTAGAGATTGTCGATGAAGGTTCTTAATGTTTTGCTGAATCACCTGGTTTCAAGGAATTAGTAATTAAGGTTTAAGTAAAAGAAAAGATTGCTTTTGAAAGATTCAATCCAGATAAATGAAAAACGCTTGAAAAATGCTTTCTATTCTTTCAAATTAAGGGAATTTATATTAGATTTGACTTGTTTGCTAGTGGTTTTCAAGTCAAAATAAATAAAAATAGAAGTGAAGACCAAAAGATCAAAACTGAGTCAGAATACAGTGAAAAAAAGAAGAAAAGTCAAAACCTGCCGAAAATAGGCAACGCCGCGTCGCTTTTTCCTGAGAGTTGATTTCGCTTCACACAGTATCAATGCCGCGGCGCCATCTAGTAGCGCCGCAGCGCCAACTTTCTTAATTTGAAGATTTTGTATTTTTGGAAAGAATTTTGGGCGGCCAACTCTATAAATTGAAGAGTTTCCAGCAGCCTTAAACACCAAGTTACAAATCAAGAAATCAGAGAGAAACACACCAAAAGAATCTCAAAGAGCGAGTTGGCTGCAAGGAAGAGAGAAGAGTTCGAGAGAGAGAGAGTTTGGTTTCGTTCGAGTTTCCGACGTGAAGACCAAAGTACATCTTGGCGGTTCCTCCTCAATCAAGTGCTTCTTCCTAGTAGAGTTTTCCTTTCTTTACACTCTTTCTATGCTTAATTTGTTTATGAAAATGTTGTTTGAAACTATGTGTCACACCCCCTCCCAAGTTCACCTACTTAACCTGAAAGGGGACGTGAGGATAGTATACATCACCCCTTTTGTGACGCATACCATCCATCCCTTCACACACATCCTAAACTATTCACAATAAATTTCACATTCTACGACATTTAAATATCACATATAGGAAAGTATAAACAAGTCAAACCACTTCTTCAACTCATTCATATGCTCTATTACAATCCATGGTTCAATCTCTTACAATTTTACACATATATCTACATGCCACCTAATAGAGGTTTAACATACAACAACACATCCACAAGTCAGGTTTTTCTGAATCTCGAAGCTTAAGCAGGGTGAGTTGGAGTAGGCAAAGCACCTGGAACGTCCTTGCTACCTGGAGGGGAAAGAAAACATTGAAAATATGAGCTAAAGGCCCAGTGAGTGACCATTTTAACAAACCATTTTGTTCGGAAATCATCAGTGGTAAAACTGAGTTCAACATCAACATAAAACATGCAATTGCTTCCAAATACGTTAGTTAAATCAAACTTAATTGCCCTTATCAATTCATATAGGATTTTCAACAAATCATAAGAAAACAGTTGAAGTGCAATACTTTTCCCTTAGTTGAAGTGGAGCAAAACTCAACACCCCAACGTCGAAAACATATAAGGCTCGATGTGGAGCAAGACTCAACGCACCAGCATATAACCTCTATGTGCACATAGAAACATGGCTGGCTGCCCAAGTACCTTCTCATGTCCCTCAGTACTGGTCCCGGGGAAACTCACGTGCCTTCTCAAGTCCATCAACACTGAGCCTCTCTTAAACGTTTTTCTTTTAAGAGGTAACACTTTATACAACAAATCGTACGCAATCATTTATAAGAACTTAGAGCAACTATATTTCATCAATAACATTTCATAAACAAACTTTTCAATAACTTTAAGAACATAAAGTATGCTTCATAAATCATTTGATCACAAAATCGTATTCCATTGGAAAACCGAACTAACATATATAACAAAGATTGCTTTAGGGTAAGAAAAGTGTCACTCACAACTCTTTCTAGTCCTTGAATGGGTTATAAGCCCTTCCTATCTCCTCTTGGCCTGAAACAAACATTTTCCTTTGTTACACTTTTTTTTTTTTATTCATCAAACATACACAACTCATCATATACTTAATATTTAGAGCTAGGTATGCGATTCAGCTATCATTAGTTCATTCTCAAGCTTTAAGCACTAAAGCTATTACTTCTAGCTGCTCCTTACCCTTCTGTTGAAATCCAATTCAGAGGACACTTTGTATACAGCTCATCCTTGCTGATAACCCAATGTTTGAACTTTATCTTTCTCTTGACAGAGCTAACTGCTACAGCATGGATCTCTTTGCTCAAGCCCTGTTAAAAACGCATTTCCAGTTCATATTAAGACTTCTTCCCTTCTACAAACTTGTAAAGAATCAAGTGCCACAGCTTACCTCAAAATCTCAAGCCTTAACTCTTAATCGTTCTTCAGTTGTGCCAGAATTACTTCGCGTTGCTCCAGTTGCATAACAGTTCTGTTGCTGCTGCTTTTATCTAGAAATTCATATGATTAACTTCACTTTCAGCTTAACCATCCTTCATAAGACTTGTTAGGAATTATGTTAACTTACTAACCTCAAAATTTCAGCTCTAAACTCGGCTTCCTCGAGTCGTTCTACTCCAAAAATCGACCACTGATCAATTTGTGCGTCTGCAAATAAAACTTCTGTTTCAGTTCTGATTTTGGCACCAAAATGAGTGGAATTTCGTCTGAAACTATAAGAATACCTTCCTCTGCTCTCCCTTGTGGTTTCTCTGAAAGATGGGACCGACTTAAGTTCTTGAAATGTCTGAAAATGATTAAACTCACCTCTATATACTGCCGACTTATGCATCACAAGTACCGAGATGATAAGGCCGACTTACTCACCCGCAGGCTGGTGCTAGTCTTCTCCTCAACGCAGGGCACTCATGTCTAAATTTTCCCTTCAGCACCTTCAGCACTAATCATTCTCAGCGCATAGTGTTCTCGGCGCCTCCTACCTCCGACGCATACACACATAGTCTTACACACACTAGCTTCATCGCATCAAGACCTTTCTGTCTTGGACGCAATGTGGCTCCAGCGCATGGCTGTCTTCGACGCATGGTGGCGCCTTCAACGCATAGTGACTTCAACGCATGCTCTAAGTATATTTCTTCTCCTGACAATGATCATTTATTCTTCGACACGACAACTACTTCAACTCACAGCCCTTCACGACTTACTCAACAACGCATGATTCCCAAGATATTTCAACTTCCACTTCATTCATCAACGCATGGTCTTAGCCAATACTTAACCAAAATTTCACCCCCTTCTTGGCTACTTCTCGGCTATTCTCCTTCTGACGACGCATAAAACCATAACCTCAAACGCATAGCTCTCCCAATACTTGGTATTGCAAGTCAGTGCTTACACTATGAGTGGCTAACTTCTTTAGTTTTAGGGTATTGATGAATTGTTTATGAAGTTATGTTGATCTTGTAGAATATTCATGGTTTTGTTGTAATGATTATGCTTTTCATTGTTATTGTGCTTAATTCATGTGGATTGGCCATCCTTAAATGTTAGGTTAGATGTATGGTTGAGAGATTGTATGTCTAACTAGATCTATAACAAAGAATTGTTGTTAATCTATCATGAAAATAGTTAGGTTAACAATGAAAGTCGCTAAAGACTATTCTTAATGCCATGTAATTTGTATTGATTTCAAGAGATTAGTAATCAATTGAGTTGCATGAGAAAATGTTGTTTTTGAGAGAAAATAGCTTGGAATTAAGTTTCTAGACTTAAGCATATGAATTACAATAAAATTCATGAACCCTAGAGTATTGCATGGATTAAACAAGGATTCATTACCCTAGAATTCTCTTCGACTCTTGTGTTTCTTATCTATTTACTTCCTTTTTTAGTTTTCTAAAATCATAACTTCAATTCCAATCCTCAAATAAAATTGATTTAATTCTATAATAGCTAAGTAATTTAAACCATCACAATTGGATACTCAATGGAATGATATTCAGACTTCGCCGTCTTATGAGCCCTTGCAACTAAATGAGAATCTGAGTTATTAGGAGAAACCCATTCAAATATTGGAAAGAGAAGTAAAGACCTTACACAAGAGAGAAATACCGTTGGTAAAGGTCCTTTAGCAACATCACCAATCTGAGGAAGCAACATGGGAACGGGAGGACGAGATGAGAGTAAGATATCCAAAATTGTTATAAGGTTAGAACTTTCGAGGATAAAAGTTTCCTAAGGAGGGCAGAACGTGACGACCCAATTTTTGAGGTAACCTCTCCTTTTGTTTGATTCATGCTTATTATTGTTAGATGAGAATATTTTGTTTTATTTCAAGTTTTATGGTTAAGGAAATTCTTTTTCTTTTGCTTAGGGGTATAGTTAAAAAAAAATGGTGAAGTTGGGGATTTGTTTTGTTTTAAAAAGAGGGCTAGGGCTGTGGGATTCGTACCAATTAAGAAAGGAAAAAAAAGAGGGGGCCAAAAACCTCTCTCTTCTTCCTCCTTTCGAAGCTTTCATTTCCACCTTCATCTTCATTTTTTTTCTCTTCTTCAGCAAGAAGAAGTACCTCTATCCGGGTGTGTTTTGGTGGGTGTTCTCTTTCATTTTCGGTTGTTAGGGGGCAGTCCCGTGCCTTGAGTATCGCTTGTCTGCAGTAGGTAACGATCGTTGTTTTTGTGAGAGTCCCTCATCGACAGTTGGTATCGCTTATCGACAGCAGGTATCACTCGAATTTTGACTAGTGAATCCAGCGCGTCGTCTGATAGTTTTGCTTTGTATCGGTGAGTGTTGCTCGCGGTTTTTTGTGAGTCTCGCTCATCGATAGCCGGTATCGCTCATTGTTTTCGTGAGTCTCGCTTGTTGGCGGCAGGTGTCGCTCAAAGTAATGGATCTCGCTCACCAACTGCAGGCTTCGCTTGTGTTTTGAGTGTCGCTAGTTGCTGATTGTGCAAGTCTCGTTCAATCCATTTGGTTTCGCTCGCAAATCTCGTGGTGTCCTTTGGGTCTCGCTCATCTCGTAGTCTCACTCCTCTCGTCTGGTATGTGTCTCGCTAGTCTCGCTCATTGCTGAACCGTGAATTTCGCTCTGTTGGTCGGATAGTCTCGCAGATGGTGGTTGCTACCGAAGTTCTTGGTTATTGGTGCGGGTTTTTTTTTTTTTTTTTTTTTAGAATTTATTCAATCACCATTTTTGTGTTTCTTTAGGTTTTAGTTGGATTTTTGTACCAAAAATTGTAGGAAAATTTTGAATGAGTTATGTTTCGTGACTAGGACGTGAGTGCGAGTCTTTCTAGCCTAAAGGGAGGCTTAACGATCATTATTCAGACTTAGTGTAAGGTAAGTAATCTTTCTACTAGAAATTTTGCTCATGTGCCAAGCAAAGTTAGTTAGCGAATTAAATGTTGGTTGAATGAATTAAGAAATCCATTATGATTAATTTTGTTTCTTGTATTTATTGATGATAGCATGGGTCTAATACTAGTATGAGAATGATTCTGGCATAATACTTATACTAGTATGGAATATATACTAGCACGTGATTGATCTTAGCTTGTGATTGATAGAATCTTGTGAAGCTCTGGGGTTGTGTGGTGAGGTCTAAGTTAAATTTCATGTGAGTGTGTCATCTACTTAAGTAAGGTGCGATGATTGCTCTTTTAGTGCTATTATGTTATCGGAGACCGACGGGTTTCCTGTTATGTTATCGGACATTAACGAATTTCCTACTATGTTATCAGAAATCGACGGGTGCCATGCTACGTTTGTGAGTCTTCGGGCCACTAGTTGTGTTCTAGGATGGGCTAAATCACTTACCAAATGACCATGACAGTTTAAAATAGATTTGTATGACATTTAGGCCTGTGCACCTTTTTTATGGGTGATTAGTTAGATCCCCACAGTAGGGTAGCTTACTCAGTATTTTTATACTCACTTTTTTTTTATGTTTTTTCTTTTCGGGTAAAGAAAAGGACATTTTGGCGAATGAAAAAAAGAAACTCTAAATGACTAATGGAGACCAAGCTGATGTTTCTGCATAAACTGCATAAATTTCTAAAAATTCTAATAATTTAAATTACTCTTGTTTCAAGGACTATGTAATGCTTTTGGCGACTCTTATGTTAAATTTCTAATTTGATTCTTTTGAGATTTCTCTTAAGGCGCCCACTTGCGTATTTTCTTAAGATTTACAAAGCTCTGAAACATTTCTACACTTTATGTCCACTTTAAGGTTTTCTTTTGCTGCTAAAAGATTTAGATTACATGTCTACATGGATAAGTAACGATCTGGAACAGGTCCTAGGGAGGGTCGAGTCGTTACAAATAGTATAAATATTCCAATGTAACACGTTTTCATATTCATTTGTCACCAAACTTATTTATGTCTTTTACTGCGCTAAATTTACATTCTCTATCTTTTATTGGGCAGTACCTTTTTATTGTCAAACCATTATAGTGTAGTAAATTTGATCATCTAAGGAAAAGTTCTTTATTGACAGAGTAATGCAGAGATTGGTATTGTCAATATACCTTGTATTAACAGTTGAGGTTTAGCCTCCTTTGATAACAATTTGTTTATTTGGAATGTTTTTTCAGGTTTTTGTAAAATAAAACTTCTAAATAGTTTCCAAGCCTAGAGACCTATGTCGTATATACTTGAAATGAAAATATGCTACATTTTATTCATAAAAACATTTGAACCTAATTACAAAAACTTAGAGATAATAAAAACTAGATCTCAAACTTAAGGACCGTTGATGCCGAATTAACGAACAAAGGGGACTCGAAACTCGATCCTTCCATTGTCAAGGAGAATTTATCCGATAAACTAATAAGACCTTAACCTAAAAGAGTTTAATCCACCATGAAATATTGCGAAACGACAGTAAAGATCTCTCTCTTCAGTCCCCTTTGTTTTCTCATTTTCAAAACAATATTTCTCCCTATACTAAAGAAATTTGACATTTGTAATGGGCTTGATATTTGGAGATCTGTTTTTGTGTAGTATACAAATAGAATCTCTCGATTCTTTTACTCACATGCGTTATTGACCAGCGACTTCTTAGTATTATTTTTACATGCTAATGATTTTCTTCTAGATCTTTCATTCATCCTCGGAGGAGTTTCGTTCCAAGTCTATAATTAACAACTTTATAACGTTTAAGCCTCAACCTCGAACTTGGAGGGCAGTAACATACAATCCTAATCCCTAATCATATTCATTTAGAAACAAGAGCATTTATATAGAGTAAACACTTTTGGTTAGAGGATTCTTATTTGATAAGATTATTTAGAATGTGTCCAATAGAAAGAATAAAAGAGAGGACATCTCAAAATCAAGTTTGAGGACAAGTAAAGAAACAATAACAGGCATAGTTAATAAACGTTTCATCAGTAGGTATGCATTGATGTGTTGCATTATGGTGTAGCTGCCTGCATTTTTGTCCACAATCAAGTGGCGTGCACCTGCCAACGTACAATCTATCTTGACATTTTTGAGCTGTTGAGGCTCCTTGAGGTACCAAAATCATTGCAACTACACGACAATAAGAGTAAAATAATTAACCATTATGCATATGGTAGATTTCATTACGATAACCATTTATGTTTGCATCAGTGATATTCTTGAACCTTAAAGTTTTATACGTTGAATGTTTTCTTAAAATAAAATATAGCAACCCAAGGGAGTCTGTGTTACAAGAAAACCTTGTCGCACAAGAAAATCATTAACACTCAGGCATTTTAATATCAAATGCAAATAAATTGAAAAATACAAGGAACCAACACATCAAACCATCGAGATCATACGTGGATAGATATGACATATCAAATAATTAGTGAACATTTTTTTTCTTTAACTCATCAAATGCATAAAATAGAGCATGCAAACGAATGAGGAATAATTCTCTTATTACTACGTATTCATGTCGTTTTCTTTTTCCTTTGTCTCCATTCACAAAATATGTCTCATACAGATGCACTTATTCTCAGATAACGCTTAATAAAAATATAAAAGTCATAAGTAGAGGAGAACCTGCAAAGATAAGCATAATGAAGGCAATGCGAGAAACAGGAAGATTTGTCATGTTTTTGGTAGAAATGCAAGTGTGATTTTGTTTAGTGAATTAAAAATCACAGGGGTTGAGGAGGTTTAAATACTAGTCATTGCATTAAGAAATGCATGAGAATACATTTTTTTGCCTTATATGAATTCATCCCTTGAGATTTCATGATGTTGAAAAATGATAAGGATTCATATAACTTGATATGACATTTGTGGACTAAATTTGGAGTTGTCGACCAAAAAGGAAAGAAGGTATTGTCATTACAACATTGTCTTATTTATCATATCAATAATTGGTTTGAAATAACCAATAAAAATGATGAGGGGTGATTGTTCTATGTTAATCCATGGTACCAAATATTTCTCCATTTATGCTATTAAATCTGCTACTATTGAAGTTTGAATGGAAGGGATTTGTTGTCAACTCTTATCTCATGTCATTTAATTAAGGGAAATGAAATAAGGTAGGAAAGATAGTATAAATATTCCAATGTAATATATTTTCATATTCATTTGTCACCACATTTATTTATGTCGTTTACTGTGCTAAATTTACATTCACTGTCTTTTATTGAGTAGTAACCTTTTTATTGTTAAACCATTATAGTGTGGTAAATTTGATTATCTGAGGAAAAGTTCTTTATTGACGGAGAAATGCTGAGATTGGTATTGTCAATATACCTTGTATCGACAGTTGAGATTTTTAGGCTCCTTTGATAACAATTTATTTATTTGGAATGTTGTTTCAGGTTTTTGTAAAATAAAACTTCTAAATAGTTTTCCAAGCCTAGAGACTTATATCGTATATACTTGAAATGAGAAAATGCTACATTTTATTCATAAAAACGTTTCAACCTGATTATAAAAACTTGAGATAATAATAACTAGAACTCAAACTTAAGGATCGTTGATGGCGGATTAGCGAACAAAATGGAGTTGCCACACTTGAAAATTGATCCTTCCACTGTCAAGGAGAATTTATCCGATAAACTAATAAGACTTAACCTAAAAGAGTGTAATCCACCATGAAATATTGCTGAACGACAATAAAGATCTCTCTCTTCAGTCCCCTTTATTTTCTCATTTTCAAAACAATATTTCTCCCCATACTAAAGGGGATGCTTCCATTATAGTTATAGAGATACCTGCTGATAACTTGTAGAAATACAAGTTATTATAGTCACTATTTGAATTAATTAGAGTAACTTTAGAGCTAAACGCATGATTTTGGTAGTTGAATTATGTAAAATGTATCACCATGCTTTGGCACTATTTACAAAACAAAATACCTGAAAAATTATGAGCTTTTCTGTTCTTAACGCAGGATTAAGAAGAAAAGAAGCCTAAGTAACCCAAGGACTAGAGATGAAACTGCTGTGAGAACAAATGGAAACCCATGCGTCGAAACTATCCGTCCGAGACCATGTGTTGAGACCATGCGTCGATACCATGTGTTGAGGAGAGTAAATACAGACGCCTGGGCAAAAGCTGTCAGGTCATTATGAAAAAGGACAACACTTTATCAGATCATGACAGAACCAATGTACCTACAATATAAAAAGTCTACGCAGCGGGGCAGGGAATTTAATGCAAAGGTGTCAGGCTATCATGAGCGTCAACTTTTCAATGCCTATAAAAAGCCCAAAGCTTCAAAGGAAAAGGGGGAGAAAAAAACAAGTTCAGGAGGCGAAAGCTCTGCACAACTCCTCCACCATAACCAGCCTCCATTTCGAGCTCGTCTGAGAAAAGGATTCTGAGAACTTTCAGAATCATCTCCCAGTGAGTGAGAACCTTCACCCTATGGATTTTATGTATCAGATAGCAACCATCTCAAGCCTCCATGAAGCAAGACGTTGCCATTGGCAGCTTGACGTCTTCCATTTCTGTTATTTTCCATTTCCCTCCTTTTTACTTATGTTTTGTTAATGACATCGAGAAAATGACTTATTTTCTTAATATAAGTTTGATTGACGACTATCTTCCATTTATTTCCATATTAAATATCTTACACCATGTTATTTGAATGCTAAATGAGTTAGATGTTAGAGTTAGTTTTTCTTAAGCAATATGAAGTATGCTACATCCTGATGAATGCATATCATTAGCTTGCATAGCATTGTCTGACAAACAAATGTAGTAAGCACGACTGTCTAACTTGAGAGAGTAGATAGTTAATCTTTAGCATTTATCAAGACTAGATGAGGTGCAGAGATGTAGTTTATCTTTTGCCAACGGAAACTTACCATGCGTCTTAGAGATAAGATTAATGTGGCGTCGAAACATCGAAAGATGGATTCACAAACTCAGTTTGTAGGTATATACTTATACTTAAATAGGCTTAAGTAACAACTAGCTCCTGCGTTAACTCTACTTTTATCGCATGGTTCCATTCATTCTCAACGCATGCTATCTAACACTAAATGACATTTGACAAACCATCGCCGCATCCACCTCATTGTTAGTTGTAGGAAATTTTATTCATTCTTTATGTATAGTTATAGATACATACAAATCTTGCACATATTATTTGTATAGTCCACCGCATAGTCAAGCATCTATTCTCAACGTCTAGTTATTACAAATCCCTGCATTCGACCCTGGACTCGCCAGGAAACCTATAAGAGCTTATACTTGGGCTTCTTATAGGAAAACTTGCTTAATCATTATCATACGTGAGTAATTCTCGACACATCGTTGTACAGAAAACGATAACATCTATTTTTGTGCAACACGCTATGAAACTCTAATGTAAATCGAAAATAGAAAACAAACAAATAAAAAAAAAAAAAACCAACAACACTTGCCTTGTCGTTGGTTCATAAATAGCGAACGTTCGTCGAAGACGCTAGAAAGAAGATTTGACACCTGTAATGGACTTGATTTTTGGAGATTTGTTTTTGTGTAGTCGACAAATACAGTCTCTAATATTTATCCTTCGATTCTTTTACTCATACGCTTTATTGACCAACGAGTTCTTTGTATTATTTTTACATGTGACATGCTTACTATTATTTTTACATGCTAATGATTTCTTCTAGATCTTTGTTTCATCCTTGGAGAAGTTTCATCCTAAGTTTATATTTAACAAGTTTATAACGTTTAAGCTTCAACCTCGAACTTGGAGGGCAATAACAGATAATCCCAATCCCTAATCATATGCACATAACATTTTATGGCTGGTACATGTATCATATTAATTAAGAAACACGAGCATTTATATAGAGTAATAACTTTTGGTTAGATGATAAATTGTGGAAATATAAGTTATTGTATTCTTTATTTGGAGTAATTGGAGTAATATTGATGTTAAACGCATGATTTTGGTTCTTGAATGATGTAATATGAATAACTTTGCGTTTACTATGTTAACTGATAACTTGTAGAAATACAAGTTATTATGGTCACTATTTAAATTAATTGGAGTAACTTTAGGGCTAAACGCATGATTTTGGCAATGAATTATGTAATATGTATTGCCATGCATTGGCACCATTTACAAAAGAAAATACCTGAAAAATATATGAGCTTTTCTGTTCTTAATGCAGGATTAAGAAGAAAAGAAGCACAAATAACCCAAGCATAGAGAGGAAGCTGCTGCGAGAACAAAAGTGGAAACCAATGCGTCGAGACCATGTGTTGAGAAGAAAAAGCAGATACAGACGCCTAGGCAAAAGTTGTCATGTCAATATGCAAAAGGATTACACGTTATCCGATCATGGCAGAACCAATGGGCCGACAATGTGAAAAGTCTGGGCAGCAGCGCATAGAATTTAATGTAAAGTTGTCAGGTCATCATGAGTTTAACTTTTCGACGCCTATAAATAGCTCAAAGCTTCTCCATTCAAAGGTGGAGAGAAACGAGTTCAAGAGGCGAAAGCTCTGTACAAATTCTCCCTCACCATAACCAGCCTCCATTTCGAGCTCTTCTATGAGAAGGATTCTAAGAATTTTCAGAGTCATCTCCCAGTGAGTGAGAACCTTCACCCTATGAAATTTATGTATTAGATAGCAACCATTTCAAGCCTCCATGAAGCAAGACATTGCCAGTGGTGGCTTGACATCTTCCATTATTGTTCTATCTCCATTTCTCTCTTTCTTACTTATGTTTTGTTAATGACATTCGAGAGAATGGTTTATTTTCTTAATGTAAGTTTGATAGACGATTATCTTCCATTTATTTCCATATTAAATATGTTACACCATGTTGTTTGAATGTTAAATGAGTTAGATGTTAGATGCTAGTTTTGCTTAAGCAATACTAAGTATGTTACATCTTGATTAATGCATATCATTAGCTTGCATAACTTTGTCTGACAAACAAATTTAACAAGCATGACTGTCTAGCTTGAGAGAGTAGATGGTTAATCTTTAGCATTTATCAAGTGTAAGCCCCGTACCTGACATTGGGAGAAGGCAAGTAAGAAGAAACTATGAGACGGGCAGTGAGTAAGGAAAATTGGCCGAGTTGTGTGGGAGCAAAGGTGGCTAAGTGTTGGCCATGCGTTGGTGTGACTATGCGTTGAGAGTATATCTAAGGTTTGATGAGAGTTGCCACTGGTAGCTATGTGTTGAAGAGGATAACTCGATATGAACGCAGATGTGAAGGAAGGAGGGTGCGATCGGCGTTGGTGGAAGGATGCATTGAAAGTTACTATGCGTTAGAAGGTTAGCATTGCTATGCGTTGAGAAGGCCTATGCGTTACAGGTTGGTATGCGTTGGTGAATAGAAAAGTGGCCGAGAGGACCATGTGTTAGTTGGCTATTCGATGATGGAGCATTGGGCAATTAGTAGCACAGTAAGTTGAGGCTATGCGTTGCTGAAGCCATGCGCGAAAAGTTTGCATTGGCCAACCTAAGTAGGAAGACGATGACAGTGCCAATGAGTCGGTGATCTATATTGATATATAAGTGAGTGCACCGAATAATTAAACACTTTAGACATATTTTCAAACTCAGATTGATCCCATTTCGCAGACGAACAACGAGGAGAGGTGGAAGAAGGTGTTTATATCGAATTTGAGTAGAAACCAGATCATTTTCATGGTGATATTGAAGCTGGAACCAGAAGCTTAATTGTTGTCGATAAATCTGGACATCATTCGGTATTTGAAGAAGAGTGAGCTGAGAAAGTTGAAGCTAGGACTGGAATTTGGAGGTTAGTAAGTTAATGTAATTCTTAGCAACTTCCATGAAGGATGTTTAAGCTAAATTCGAGCAAAAATATGTTAAATTCTAGGAGGAAGTAATCGGAGTTGAATTGCTAGATGATTCAAAGCAGCCAAAGTCATTTGAGAATAGTTCTCAAACGAAGAAGAGTTATAGCCTGAAATTTTGAGGTAAGTTAGAAAGCTCACTTCTTTACAAGTTTGTAGAAGAGAGGAAGTTTTGAATTTGGCTGGAATATGATTTTTAGCAGGACGAAGAAAGAGTTAGAAGTGAAGTAAGTAAGCAATGGTCATCAGGTGTCGCTAAGACAGTGATATCGCTAAAAGAGCTGGAGAGTGAGCAGTAAAACGAGTGTCGCTGGTAACGCAAAGGGCTTTGCGTCTCACAACTCTCGCTGAAGTCTCGCTGGGTGTCGCTCCTTAAGGTAATCTTGCTAATCTTGTTCATTCTGGTCTCGCTAGTGCAGTGTCCTATTGTGTGATTTCGCTGGTAATCTCCCTAGTGACATAAAGTATAGCTAGTTTTGAATATTTTGGAAAAAGAAAAGTCTCGGTGATAGAACGAGAATAGAGTCTAAACATGCATGCTTAATGATCATGGAAAGGAAGTTCAAAGAAAACTTAACGTGAGAAATGTGATTTTACAGGCCAATAAGAGCTCGAAAAGGCATACAATCTGCTCAAGGCCGAGGACAAGTAGTGAGTGACTTCCTGTTTAATATAATGGTTACCCTTAGCATGTTTTATTAGTATTGAGTGAGTGGATACTATCATATGGTGTAGTTATTGAATATTTGCGTTGTGCTGTAAGTTTAAAGAATGTTATGTGTATTTTTTAAATGCAAACCATGGCTGAGAAACCTTGAGTGAATGCTTATGGGAAATACGTTATATGATACTCTGTGTTAAGGGACCACGTGCAAAGGCATTGAATAGTTGGTTGCAATGGATTCCAGTGCTCAAGGACCCTGTGTGAAGGCATATGGAAGTCCAATACATGATAGTTAAGTGCTGAGGGACCATGAATGAAGGCACTTGAGCAGTGGATTGGTAGGAAACCCAGTGCTGAGGGAACACGAGTGAAGGCACATGGGAATTCCGACATACTGAAACTCAGTGCTGAGGGACAATATGTGAAGGCCCTTGAAAGTTTGAAACACCGAGGGACGAAGTGTGAAGGCATTTGAATATGTGAATGGTGAGAATTGGTTTACGAGGTTGAGGGCATTGAGCTTTGCTCTGCTACAGTTAGGGAAGGATAATTGTACTACTTTTGTTTTATGGCATGGGTGACTTAGCAATTTCTATTTATATAAATATGTGGTAGTTATTATGATCGGTATTAACTAAGTTAAATAGTAATTAGATAAATTCAGTAATTCACTGGGCTTTAGGCTCACACTTTCTTGTTTGTTGTTTGTTTGTTTCGGGTAGCGAGCGTGTCCGGGATGCCTAGCCTACAGAAGATCCTCGTATGTAGGTTCGCACTCACTCCTAGTGGTGAAGGGAATCTGGGAGAGGGTGTGACATCAAGACTAGATGAGGTTCAAAGATGTAGTTCATCTTTTGCCAACGCAAACTTACCATACATCTTAGAGATAAGATTAATGTGGCGTCGAAATATCAAGAGATGGATTCACAAACCCAAAGTTTGTAGGTATGTAAATATACTTAGATATGCTTAAGTAACAACTAGCTCCTATGTTAACTCTATTTTTATCGCATGGTTTTACCGTCATTCTCAAGTATGCTATCTGACACTAAATAACATTTGACTAACCTTTGCCGCATCCACCTCATTGTTAATTGTAGGAAAGTTTATTCATTCTTTATATATAGTTTTAAGTACATACAACTCATGCACATAATACATGTATAGTCACCGCATAGTCTTGTATCTATTCTCAACGCCTAGTGATTACAAATCCCTGTGTTCGACCCTGGACTCACCAGGAAACCTATAGAAGCTTATACTTGAGCTTTTATAGGAAAACTTGCTTACTAATAATCATACTTGAGTAATTCTCGATGCATCTTTGTATGGAAATTATAACATCTAATATACTTTATGCGCAACAAGCAATGAAACCCAACGTTAGCAAAGGCATCTATTTTTTAAATTATGAGTTTTTATCTTTTTGAATGCAGGATAGAGCTAATAAAAGGAGCCAAGAACGTTCTAAGTACAAAGGAAGAGATGTTGCCAGAATCATTGAAGTCACAAAGTTTGAAGATCAACGCGCCGAATACCCTGCGTTGAGAAGAAAAAGTAAATTCAGACACCTGGGCAGCAACTGTCACATAAAAAATGCAAATGGATCACTGACTTCACCAAATTGTGACAGATCCATGAACTGAGGATGCAAAGAAGTCTGCATAGCAAGACATGAAATTAAATGCAAAGGTGTCAAATCATCATGAGATCACCTTTTTGGACAGCTATAAATAGTCTATTGCACTTCATGCTCAAGACAAAGAGAAAAACACAGTGGTGAAAGCTCTGTGCAAATTCTCCTTCAACCTCCATAGCCACCCTCAATTTTGAGCTCTTCTATGAGAAGATTCTAAGAGTTTTTAGAGTTGCCTCTCAGAGAGTGAGAATCCATCCTTGTACAAATCATGTCCCAGATAGCCACCATCTCAAGCCTCCAAGAAGCAAGATATTGTCATTGGCGGCTTGAAAACTTTTATTTTCATTTCTTCATTATGTTCATCCTGCTTACTTGTATTTTATTAATGACAATCGAAAGATTTGATTATTTTCTTAATATAAGTTTGATTGACACTAAACCTCAATCTCTATTCATCTTTAATACTTAACACCATGAATGTTTGAATGATTAATGGGTTAAGTGCATGAAGTTGACATTTTCAAGTTTTACTAAGTATGTTTTCATCTTGATTAAATGGGTACTCCAAACTTGCCTGAATCTGTCGAACAAATAGGTTTAAGCAAATATAATCATCTACTTGAGAAAGTATATGATTAATCTTAGACATTTAGCAAGCAAAGAATTGGCTCTAGAGATAAAGTTCAACGTTTTCATAAAGAACTCACAATGCATCTTAGAGATAATATTAATGTGGCGTCGAAGCATCGAGAGATGCATTCTCAATCTCGAGTTTGGTGGAATGAAAACTTCCTAAGTAACACTTAGGAATATGCTACCTGAGTTATCTTAACCTTACTTTTTCTCATGGATCATTCCTTCCACGCATGTTGTCTGAACATATTCATACTTGACAACTATATCCATTTTCCATCCCGCATCATCAATCCACGTGTTTATCCACCAATCCATTTTGTATAAAGTTATTCTTTGTAGTTATTGTAGAGAAAAACAAATACTTGTAATTATTGTACACTTCAACACATTAAACTAAATAAAGTTCTCAATGCCAAATTATTACAAATCTCTACGTTCGACTTTGGACTCTCAAGGACAGCCGATTTAAACATGCACTTGGGTTTTTATAGGAAAACATGTGCATTAATGTATATATCTTTTAAAACTTTCAACACAGCAATAGACCAATATGAGTATAACGCATCATACACACTTTAAAATAAAACATTAGACGATTCTTAATTGAAAAGATTATTTAGAATGTGTCAATAAAAAGAATAAAAAAGAGGAAATCTCAAAATCAAGTTTAAGGACAAGTAAAGAGGCATAGTTCGTAAAGTAGTATCAGTAGCTATGCATTGATGCGTTGCATTATGGTGTAGCTACCTACATTTTGTCCACAATCAAGTGGTGTGCACCCGCCAACGTACAATCTTTCTTGACATTTTTTAGCTGCTGAGGCTCCTTGAGGTACCAAAATCATTGCAACTGTCACACCCCGTCCTAAGTTACCCTCTTTAACCTAGGAAATGGTGTGAAGACAACAGACATCGACACTTTTACGAAATCTACTGTTAAACTGTACTATCCTGAAATTATTTTTAAACACCTGATAAATAGTTTGTCAGACCCTGCCCTAAGTTACTTTCTTTAACCTAGGAAAAGGTGTTAGGACAGCAGACACCGACCCTTTTATGACATCTACTATCAAACCTTACTAACCTCGAATCCTTACCAAGTACCTGATAAACATTTTATAATTCTCATCCAGACCATATGCAAGAATCTCAAGTTAAGCTAACGAAGTTTTATAGATTTACATTCAACCACTTAAGGCAATATCAACACAACTTTACAGACTTCGACTCTTTAGACCCCAATATGTACAATGCTAGGTCTAAGTATAAATATTTTCAATGTTTACAACTAAGTAGCAGGCCTAGATGAGTTTGATGTATAGGCTAAGTGTCACAATCTAACTTGGAGATAGTAGATTGTGACCCCACGTGTGCAGACAGTATAGTGGCGACATAAGAGTGTCGATACAGCTGGCAATGACAGAGGGCCAAGAGAAGTGCCGTGATGGTTCATCACCCAACACACCAAGATAAGTGGATAAACGTGTCAAACTGAACAACAAGTAAGAAGACAAGCATTAATGCCATCAGCAAGTGTCAGTGGCAAAGCCCAATAGGGGCCACGTGGGGGTCCCGGGCCATGACCTCAGAAGTAGGGGCATCGTGGTGAGTTTGGGCAAGTAACTCTAGAGTTAGATCCATGTCGATAGAGGATGGAAACACGTCAGATCCTGTGTCAATCGGAAGTCAGACGGGCGCTCTATGGAGTGGAGTGAACCCTCGCCACGTTGCATATGCATGGGTGCCAAAGAAGAAAATGTTCAGAATGTACTATAAGAGGGAAGGCATGGTGTTGGCTCTCCACCACCCCTGGGCCTTAAGGCCTAAGTGAGCTACCCCAGGGCACATGAGTGTGTCATGGCGTGGGCGAGTTCGCGGGACGAGCGTCTTGGGCATCTTCCTGTGAGAAGGAGTAACTCAAGGACAGTGTCGGGTGGCACAGGTGTGCCGACATTGCGCCTCCTCGGGTGGACTAGAGGTTGCTATATATGGTCGAATTCCGGCACGGTATCCTCGTACGGTGTGGTATGGTCGCAAGTGTCGCCATACCGAGGTAAGGTCCGAGTTGAGGGATGTCTTCTTGGTCCCCACAAATATATGAGCGACCCAAAGGTCGATCCTCGATGAGCGTATATGTATGTGAAAGAGGAACTTGTAATGAGTGAAGGGGCGATGCGCAATGTTGAGAGTAAATCTGGGTGTGGACGGTGAGTTGAGAACGTTCTTCGAGACAAGGCCATTGACGGGCGAAAGGATGCCCATAGGGGTGATAGGTCGAACAGGCGTTCGAGATAAGTCGTGAAGCCAGAGGAGTGGAAGTTCAAGTAAGGCAGTTAGAACTCGCCCAAGGTCCGGCAGAGCATAAAGGTTCGAGAAAAGAAGGTATTGGCTATGAGTTAGCCTCTAGGTTGGCCATGCGTGAAAGAATGTCATGGCGCCGCACGGTTGGAGAAGTACGACCGTGACACTAAGCACCCTGGTATCGTTTGCTACATGGAAAGTAAAAAAACAATGAAAACGATGAGCTAGGTTGCCTAGTGAGTGACAAGTTTGAAAATCAATATTTGGCTTAAAAGCTCAAAGAAATCATGCTAAAAAATCGAATAATACGATATTGGAAGCTTATAAATATCTGCTTATGTCCGAAAGATTTTCCTTAGTTGAGGCGGAGCAGAGCTCAATGCTACTCAACGTCGAATACACCTTTAGTTGGGTTGGAGTAATCTCAACGGACCCAACATTGAATAACCTTAACTGTGTGGAGTAATCTCAACACAACAACGTCTAATCTCTATCTATATGCACATAGGAATTCATTCCTGGGCTGCCCGTGTACCTTTTCAAGTCCTTCAGTACTGGGGTCCCAATATATAGTATTAAGGCTGTCCATATGCCTTCTCCATGTCCTTCAGCATTGAGATTTATCTATTATTCATTTAAAAATATAGCATGCTGTGATAAAATCATGTATAACACAAGTTAAACAACTTCCTAGAATTTTCAAACTATTTATCAAACAACATGCTTTCATAAAACTCAGCATCATAAAGCATTATGCTCAAAATCATGTAAAAGCATGTTCAAAATCATATGAAGAAACATATGTTTTGTCATGTTCAACTCATGCCAAAAAACTCATACTTGGAGAATAAACTGAACATAGTGGAATATTAAGAATATAAATCATTTTAAATGAAATTCTGTCACTCACAACTTGCCTTGTGCTTTTAGTGGATTATATGCTTCCCCTAACTGTTCTTGGCCTGAAATAAATTAATTCATTTGTCAAATATCCTTAAAATTCCCTTCATGGCATAACTTAAGTCAATTGAGTCTATTGAAATTTAGCTAAAAAAAGCTCACCCACAATAAAAAACTAGCCAAAGTGTCCAAAGGTTGCCAGTTTCCCCTAGGCGTGTCCAACAGCCCTGCAGCACACTTGCACAGCCTGCTCAGCCCCTGTGTGCGACAAACCACGCTCAGCAGCCTTACCTCGCACACCCTACCACTGCCCTGCACAGCGAGACACCCATGGGTGGCAACTCATGCACAGATAATATTAAAATAACCTCGAAAGGGCAGGGTTGTGCTCGTCTCCAGTTGCTCTCGTTGTGCTCGCATCGTTAGCTTGCGTCCCAGTGAGACTAGCGAGACTTGTCTCGCTTAACCCTTGCATGTACACAACGTCATCTTCTGCTCACCAGTGAGACCTATCTCACCCCTACAGTCTGCACATTAAGAGCAATATATCTTGCCCATTAGCATGCATGCCCACATAGCCGGTCACATGTCAGCCTGCCTCCTAAGCATCCAAAACACGCAAAATAACCTCAATAGATTTCTCACCTTCGGCTACTACCTGAGCTTGTCTGCATGCACAAGCTCCTCCAAAATTCACCGATAACCTCAAACACACTGTCTTCAGTTTCAGGTGCCAAAAGATGTAAACCTACTTTCATTTCTAAGCACTTAATCTAAGTACGTAATATTGTTGTGAACTTATTTGCTTTCTCTCGTGTAGATAGAAGGAAGAAGTGAACGAAAGCCGAGAATATTTTTGGTAAGTTGAATCCTAAATCGAAGATGGAATTTATTTTGACATAACAATTAGAATATATATAAGACTTAAGAAGAGTGTTTTCACACCCCATCCCAGGTACCCTCCTTAAACCAGGAGTGAGTATGAAGACAGTAGACACCGACCCTCAGACGACATCTACTGCCAACTCTAATCTTTAATCACCACCTGATAAACAGTTATATAATAATTTAATAACATAATTAACTCCACGATTAAGTGGACATAGCAGTCAAGCTATCACAAGGTGTTTAATAATTACAACAACTACGCTTGACACCCTCAGCCCTCAGAATATGTACATGTACAACATTTACTTAAGTTCAAGATTTACAATTTCCAAGTTTTTAGACTCTGAAGACGGGCCCAAACAAGTATTTTCTGTAGGCTAAGCACCCTGGACACGCTTGCTACCTGGAAAACAGAGAAATAGGAAAAACATGAGCTAAACGCCTAGTAAGTGACTAGTTAAGAGTCCTCCTTTAAACAATGTAAGCTACAACATAGCATCTAGCTATAACAGCAATATTATGTGTAATTCATAGCTTAAACATACATTTGCATACGAGTAAAACACATAAATAACCTGGTTTTCCTGAAACCTTTCCTTAGTTGAGGCGGAGCGACACTCAACGCTACTCAACATCGAAACAACCCTAGCTGTGTGGAGTAATCTCAACACAACAGCGCCAATACACATATACATATCCAGGGTCACCCAAGTACTTTCTCCTAGTCCTTTAGTACTGGCCTCTTAACAAATTTTCGGCCACGCATATGCCTTCTCGTAGTCCTTCAGCATTGGGGCCATTTATATACATAATTTACCCATATGCCTTCTTCGAATCCTTCAGCATTGGGAGTCATATTCATACATAATTTACCCATATGCCTTCTCCGAGTCCTTTAGCATTGGGAGTCATATTCATACATAATTTACCCATATGCCTTCATGTGCTTTGTAACGTAAGTATGTGATATATACTGGTGAACTGTGAGTTCTGTGAAAGGCCTGCATGGCTGTATTATAAGATGAGTACAGTATGAAATTATAAATATGTGAGTAAACTAAAGCATGAAAGCATGTGAATAGTGAAATGATGAATGAAATGTTTCACATAGTCAAGTTTCAAACATATATTCAATCAAGAAACTATGCTTGAATTAAACACTTAGAAATCGAGTGTCACTCACAACTTGTCTTTGGCCTTGAGCGGATTATACACCTTCCCTAGCTCTTCTCGGCCTAAAATAACACATTTCTCGTGTTAGACTGCCCTAAAGTTCCTTTTTACAAACCATTAAGTTTACACATTTGTATTTTATTCATGTTTCACCACCAGGACCAACTTCATCCAAAAAAATCATAATAAGCGAGATCCACACCACTAGCGAGACTACTAGCGAGATTCCACACTACTAGTGAGACTATTAGTGAGATTAAACTACAGGTAAATGGTACTAGCGATACCATAGTGAGCGAGACCAGCGAGACTCACCTGAGTAGCGATACCTAGTGATACCTAGTGAGAGTTGTGAGACGCAAAGCCTTCAGCGTTACCAACGACACTCGTCTCGCTACTCACACTTAAATTCTTAGCGTTACTGCACTTCCAGCGATACCCTACTATCTCAGTTTCTGCCTTTCCTCTTATTCTCACTTCTATCTATTAAAAGTAACATTTCCAGCCCAATTTAGAACTTCCTTCCTTCTACAAACTTGTAGAGAAATATGTTTTCTAGCTTACCTTAAAATTTCAGACCGTAACTCCTCTTTGTTTGTTAGATACTTCAAAATTACCTCGCACTACTCCAGATCGCCAGCAGTTCTGTAACAGTCACTTTCTCCTAAAAGTTTACATATTTCTCTTCAAATTCAGCTCAAACATCCTTCACAAAAGTTGTTAAGAATTGAGTTAACTTACTGACCTTAAAATTTTAGCCCTAAATTCGATCTCCTCAGCTCGTTCTATTCCAAATACTAGACCACACTCGGATTGCGCGATAGCAAATGAAGCTTCTGTTTCAGCTTCAATTTTACCATGGAACCAGCCAAAAATGTCACACCCCATCCTGAACTACCCTCCTGTAGCTCGAGACGGAGTGTAAAGACAGCAGTCATCGACTTTCTGGTCGATTCCCATTGTCGAACTTCCTTTTTATTTCCCATTTAACTACACTTCCTAGGACGGTGATACCATTAACTCTTGACAAACCTCGACTTCGACCGGCAATGGCAACTGTCATGCTACTTGAAAAATAGAAAACATATGAAAGGATGAGCTAACAGCTCAGTGAGTAACAGTTTTTGTAAAACTATCTTTAGTTCGAAAACAGGCATGTTTAAAATTACTGTACACCATAATCATAAAACATGGAATCAAATCATCATTACCGCAAAACATATTTCTCAATAACTTAGTCAATAACTTATTCAAATCACACAAATTCTACAATATACGTAAACATGATTCAAATCATCATTTCTGTAAAATCATACTTTCCAACAACTTAATCAAATCACATAAATTCATTCCAGAATAGTTGTACATGAAATCAGTTCGTTATTCAAAATTTCCCTTAGTTGAGGCGGAGCAGTGCTCTACGCTTCTCAACGTCGAAAACATCTCATATCATTTGCCTTCTACAAGTCCCTCAGCATTGGGTACCTTTAAAACATTTTATAAGCGGGTTGCCCAAGTACCTTTTTCGAGTCCATCAGTACTGGGTCCCGGGGAAACTCACATGTCTTCTCAACGTCCCTCAGCATTGAGCCTCCTCTAAAACATTTTATAAACCAACATTTCACATAAACAGTTCATATGAAACCTTTCGTGAAAAACAAAATATTTCTAGATAAACAACATCTCGCGACATGTCTTTTAAGATCTTATAGAAATCAGATAAAACATGCCTTGTGAACAATATAATCAAACATCATACTTTCCAATAATACCATAAAAACCATATAATATCAAACAGCATGCTCAAATGCTTTTTAAATAGAAACGCATGCTATACATGTTGAAAACTCATGAATGCTTAATCAGATTTCAAAACCATTGCTATTAATCACAGAGAACACATTTATATTTTGAAAAACGTTAGTGTTACTCACGTAATACTTGCTCAATGGTAGTTCCTTTTCCTTCTAATTTCTCTTTCTTGAGCTTCTTGGACGCAACGTCTTGAAGTCTGAAACACAAGGCAACTTATTTTCCTTTCTATCAGCTTGGTTGGACGCAACCCTACCCTTGAAGGCAAGGTTGGTTACTTGAACGCAATGTGCAGCCTTCCAACCAACTCTTCTGGCTTCCCTTTTGGATGCGTCGACCTCTCTTGGACTCAAGGACCAACTTGACCGCAGAGTCCATCTTTGAATGCAGCGTTCACCTTGAACGCATAATTTATCTTGAACGCAAAGCTACTTGTTGAACCCAAGGTAGCTAGGTTGTTAAGAACACCTCATCTCTTGGCCGCAGACTTCACCACAAACGCAAGGATTTACCCTTTTCTGCCTTCTCTCGACTTTCTCTCCAGAACTCATACTTTATGATCATCCCCTCGTTCCTTTTCTCTCAAGGTCCTATTTATAGTTTTGGGATGAATCCAACTTCTCTTCTCTTTTTGCCACTTGTTTGCCACCTGTCACCCTGCATGACACTTCCGACATGCAACTTTGACACCTCCTCCTTACGAGGTGTTAAGTCCAAATGAACCCATTCAACCTTTACCAACTCATCTTATGTGTCCAACTGACTCCAATATACAAACTATTCATCCAACATAGTGTCCTCTATGCGTCTATTTAATTCTTTTTCAGGTTTTAGCTTCATTACTTTCCCTTACTCTTCGGCCATACTACCTTTGACCCCGTTTCTCCACCGCATACTATCAGGCGTCAATGCCTCAGATGCACACTACTATGCGTTTGTACCTTCTGCATAATACCATGCGTCCAACTCTCTTCCTTATGTCCAATATTAGCTACAAGTTCTTCTCTTGTGTGATAACATATCCAACCATGTGGTTTACCCTTGATAACCAAATCCAACTCAAGACCTTCCTTATGCGTTTGCACTCTTTGCGTCTACCTTTACTTCGTTCTGCGTCTATGACCTTCCTCCTATCCTTGAGAATTCCTTGATTATCCCTCTATGTGTCCTTGAGTTATATTCCAGGGTTATTCATTTGATCTTTTCCTTGTACTTAATTATTTCTCTTATGATAAATTAGTATGCGTCCACCTCCAGCCTCCTTCCTTTATGCTTACTTCTCAACCTTCTTACTTATCCAATTCTTCAACAAAATCTTCCTTGATGGAAGTCATGCGTTTAACTTAAATTATAATAGCATCTTTCCTCGATTCCACCTTATGCGTTTATCCTTCCAACACATTACTACTCAACTTTAGTCCTCTTACTCATACGTCCCATTTAAGCCAAACTTACACCTCCTTCCTTAATTACCTCTTATGCGTTTCACTTCTTTCCCTTCGAACTCTCGGGTTACTTCCTATGCATTTACCTTTTTCCCCCAAGCTCTCGGGTTACCTTACCACACTTCAACACTTGCCCATTTTCTTTTCCACAATGGTTACCTTCATCATGCGTTTCCTTAGTCTTGACCATGCGTCCAACATGGTCTCTTACTAGATATGCGTCCAACTTAATTTAGCTCCAGACTGTGCTTTTTAACTCTTTCCATCATTTGGTGAGATTTCCTTTCCTTTCCTTAGATCATACTTCCAAGCTTAAAGACATAGTTGCGTTCTCCTGGTCTGATTATTCTACTTGGAAGAATTCTTAACTCCAAGAATTACTTTAATTCCAAGATCCAGATATCACTCAACGCAACCTTCCAATCCAATCCTTCTAATCTATGGCTTATACTTACCCAATACTTAAAGCACAAACCTCTCCAAGTTCAACGCATACTCATTCCTACTTTTAGCAATATTTCTCGGCCAACTCCACAAGCTTGTGATCTAATACTACCTCTCTTGTCTTCTTTTCTTTTTAAGCTCTTAACTGCATAGTTTCAAGAAATAGGGTGTTATAAGAACCTCTCACGAAATTGCCCTAAATCTCTTCTTCTACCAGCCCTCAACATGCATCTGAAAGATCACCTGATTTTGAGACTTGGAGAACAAGAGAAACCCATCGGCAATCTCATCCACTTCAAAAGTTCACCACTGACTTCCATTTTTCTTTTTCTTTTCTTTTTCTTTTTTCTTCATAATTTCCTTTCTTTTTCTTTCTTTCTTTTCTTTTAATTTAAATAAATAAATAACTAAATAAATATTTAATTCGTTTTTACGCCACATTTAATAATCAAGATAAATTTTAGCTCGGGTTCTCCCCTTAATGACTTAAACATTCAACTTACCAAGAATTTCTTCCGGCTTCCTCCACTTCTTCCTTTGATCTACAAGAGAAAAACAATTTAGTCCCCTTCGGTACTACGTACTCATGTTTAACACTTATAAATGAAAGTAGGGTTTACAAGTATCACCAGTGGAACTGAGGTGAAAAGATATTATTATGGATTTTGTGTTATTATAATTAGTGTGTAATTATTAATAATGGAGTTTTATAAAAAGAAAAAAAAAAAGAAAAAGAAAAGAGGAAGAAAGATAGAAGTGGAAGGAAAGAAAAAGAAAGGAAAAAAAAAACAGAAAAAAAGAAACTGGAATGTGAAAGTCGATGGTTTGGAAAACATTTAACCGATTTGTGGAGCCGGCACTTCTCATTTTTCCAATCTCAAACCGACTCAAACTCCCAGCTTAGCATAGAGGGAAGGAAGAAGAAGACGACCAAGGTGAAGTGGAGTGGAATTCTGGAAGAAATCGTGGTGGAAATTGATGCAAAACCAAGACCAGTCTGGTGCTCGCACAATCTGTGCAAGGTCTGGTATTTGGAGAATAGCGAGTTGTAGAGACCCAATTTAGGGCTGAACATTTGAGGTTAGTGATTTAATTCATTTCTTAACAACTTTTGTCAAGGATGGTTGAGTTGAATATGAAGAGAAACAGGTTTAATTATAGGTGGAATTGACTGGTGCAGATTTCTCGAGTGATCAAGAGCAAAGTGAAGTAAAATTGGAATATCTAATGAACGAAGAGAAGATAGATCCTAAAATTTGGAAGTAAGTTAGAAAATTCATTTCTCTATAAGTTTATAGAAGGAAAGAAATTATAATTTGGGCTGGAAATGATACTGTTAGCAGTTAGAAGCAAAGACAATAGCAGAGTGAGACAGGTTTCACTAAGAAGAGCAGCAATATTGGGTGTCGAACGAGACGGAATCTTGCTTGGTGTCGCTAGTCGGTTTTTGTCTCACAAAACTCGTTAGGTCTTGCTTGTCTCGTTGGTCTCGCTAATCAGGTAAATCTCGCTAGTCATAGTCTCGCTGGTACAATTTCGCTGGTTTCATGGTTTCGTTAGTCTAGTCTCGCTGGTGGCCTGAATCTCGCTAGTTAGTGAATTTTGTTATAAAGTTTGGTCTCGGTAGGGACATATAAATCAACATTTAAGGCCTATTTTCTATTTCAATGGGAATTCTAAGTAATCTAACAAAGGAAACTAAACCATTTCAGGCCGAGAGAAGCTAGAGAAAGCGTATAATTCATTAAGGGCCCGGGACAAGTTGTGAATGGCAATTTTATTCAAATGAGCTTATTTTATACAAGTTTTCATGATATATTTTTATATTTGGAAATATGTTTATATGTTTATGTTTTCACGAGTTTTAATTCATTATGATGATTATTTAATTGGAAGAAAGCATGCGTTTCTATGAAAGTGCGTATGTGTTTTACATTGGAAATTATTTGAAGCATGCTAGTTGCTAAACATGTTTTAAAAAAGACATGCTATTTATTAACCTATAATTTTATGGAAACATGATGTTTGATAATGAATTATGAAAATTTGATATTGAAGGAAATTGAATTTCGGTGGAAGCATATGATCGCATTCTTTAATTTATTGAAAGAATTAAAAATACAAAAAGTAAAGAAAATGTTAAACATCATACTTTTGCCAATCCATAATTCTCGAACCGATAGTCTTCTCCTTGTAGTCTTCCTTTTCCAAGAGATCTTCCTCGTTATGACTCTGCAAGGATCTAGTTTGTGGGAATCGCTTCTTTTTAAGAATGGGAAGAATTTTCTTAGAATTTTTCTAAGAAAATTGGGAGAATTAGTAGAGGAAGATTTTTAGAGTACTTGTAGAGATTATGCTCTTGGAGAGTGTGTTCTATGAAGGCTCCCAAGTGCCCTATTTATAAAACTCTATGGGTTACTCTTAATTCTATTAGGATAACCCCTCTGCAGAGATTTTAAATTAAATATTTAATAATATTCAATATTAATAAATATCTACACAAATAATATCTCATAGTAAATGGTTCAAAATATTTAAATCTTATATATATATATATATATATATTTTACAGAATCTTTAATTTTGATCTCATCCAAATTAAATAATTAATTATTTGAATCATATTCAAATAAATTAATTCTCTATATTATATAGTTATAATTTGAATCACATTTAGATAAAATTTATAATAAATCATGCAATTAATTGTATCCAATACAATTAATATTTTCCCTCACAAATTTGAACATTTCAAAATTTTCTTTCAACATAGTTGATCCTTGTCGGTCCATAATGAGCTAGCAAGGGGACCTTATGGACCTACAGATCAGAAGCTCCAATGATATGAGATTAATCGGCTAAACTCGTTAACCACATTAATCAATATTCGTTAATTATGGTTTCACTCCACTAAAGACCCATAGCTGCACTCTTCTCATTGTAGATATATTTCTATGTCCATAGATATAGACCAATGATAGCAAATTAGTTCTTCACAAGTGTTCGTAACACCAGTTGGGTCAAATTACCGTTTTACCCCTAGGTTACTTCTAAATCCTTAAGTACCAGTGCTTCTCTAATGAACAACCTGTTTATGGTCCAACCATTAAACAGAAACCCCTCTCGGGCTAGTGAGAGAGTAGGGCCCTTTGTTCAAGTCCCGAAGACACCAGTTAAGGGAACATTTATCTACTTACCCAAAAAATGGAAATGAGTGAATTCCATCTTGTATACTTATGTCCTTAACTCCCTACTCGGTCTTGTCCCCAAGATGGTAGGCATATTGAGTCGGCAAATGGCCACTCTCACCCATACAAATCAAAGGACAATCCCTCGTGAACAAGAGTTCATAATATACTCAGGGATTAAGACTAAGTTGCCTAGGTCATCCTATTGAAATAGAAACCAAACTAGTCAATGGAGTTACATCTAGTGATTACTATTTCGTGGTCTGGTTTTATGCAAACTCATTGCATAGGATACCCCCACTCGCATGTCACCTACACGGACGCGTTAGATCATTTTGTTTGTATCAAATACAAAGTGGGTCGTATCCATAGTGTTACCAGAATAAGGTACCCAACTTTATTCCTATACTATAAACCCTTTAGACTGTATCTTGAACCTTGATCTCCATATGTCCCCACATACAGTTCAAGACTCATAAAACAACCTAAAATGTTAGTTTGTTGGATTTAGGGTTATTAAGACAAAAAAAAAAAAAAAAAAAAAAA
>QLSR01000133.1:84137-183753 GCA_031780015.1 Citrullus colocynthis
AAAAAAAAAAAAAAAAAACAAAACAAAACAAAAACAATCAATAACGCTTATTGAAGTAACACATCAATAACTTTTTATTGATGATTTAATTGCGGTTAGATTATTACATTTACAGTCTATGAGTTTTAGACCATAAAACCCAACAGAGACGTCATAAACTCGTGAATTTTTATTATGTTATTTTCAAAGCATGTTGCTTTTGAATTATGTTTGTGAAAAGGCTCCCAATGTTAAAGGACTCAGAGAAGGCATGTGGGTTGCTGGGAAATAGAAAAGGTTCCCAATGCTTAAGGACTTAGAGAAGGCATTTGGGTAACCTAAGTATAGAAATAGCCCGTAATGCTGAAGGACTCGGAGAAGGCATGTGGGTGGGCTAAATCTCGTATATGGGACCCGGTACTGAAGAACTTGAGAAGGTATTCAGGAAACCCAGGATATGATATCTATGTGCACATAGAGTTATGATTAACACTGTTGTGTTGAGATTACTCCACAGAGCTAAGGATATTTGATGTTGGGTGTGTCGAGATTACTCCACCCCAGCTAAGGATGTTTTCGACGTTGAGTAGCATTGAGCTCCGCTCTGCCTCAACTAAGGAAAATGTTTTTGGAATGTATTGTATTTTCATGGTTTTTCGGAAATGACACGTATATGGTATGATAATGTTATTTGAGCATGATTTGCTTGGACATGGAAATGAATTAATTACTGTTTATTTATTATCACCATTTGAACATGGTTTGATTTATTTATGAGCTCAGAAAGGTTTTTTCGAACTTTTCACTAATTGGGCTACCTAGCTCATGTTTTTCCTGTTTTTCTGTTTTTCAAGTAGCAAGTGAGACCAGGTGCTTAGCCTACATAGCAACTCATCTGGGCCTACCACTAGTTACACTGAACATTGTAAATATTTGATCTCAGACATGTGTTGTATAGAGGGTTAAGATGTGGGAGTTAGTAAACTTACCTAACTTTTAAATTTGAATGTAAGCCAAAATTTGTATGATAGCTTAACCCTGGTAAAAGATTGATGTCCCATTATGATTTATAATTGCTTATTAGGTGTTTGGACACGATTTTAGGTTGAGCAGGTTGACAGTAGATGCCATAAGAGGGTCGGTGTTTGCTATTCTCACATTTTCTCCTAGGTTAAGAGGCTACTTGGGAGGGGGTGTGACAAAAGAAATATTTCTAGCCAAAATTAGACTTTTCTTCCTTCTACAAACTTATAGACAATTTTCTTGGCTAGCTTACCTCAAAATTTTAGCCTTTAACTTCTTTTTTCCTTCAGATATCACTAAATCTTCCCGCTCTACTCTAGTTCACCTGATAGCCTAAAAAAGCTTGAATTTCTGATAGAATACGAGTTCTTCCTCAATGACTTTCCTTCCGGCAGCCCTCTCTGTGAAACTAGACTCAATTTGGAACAATTTGGTCAAAGAAATTCTCAAATGGCCCGAGTAGTTTGTGTAAACAAGTCCTCTTTGCCAGACCCTTCTATTTATAGACTTCACAAAAAATTGCATGTAGATTCTCGACTTGCCACCTCCTAGTTGCATGCATGTTTCTGACACACTTAACCTTATTTTGACACCTAATTAGACTTACTTAATATTTAAGTTACCAATTTGCTTAAGCAAGAAGAACTGGTGGACACAACCTTGGGCAAAATTTCTCCTTACATAGTCTGAGCAATTTTTTTAGGTTAGTTAGCTACCTTTCTCGGCTACCCATGGCATGCAGCCCCTTGGCTGGTGGTTGCTGACTTGGACGCATAGCCACCATGCGTCAACCTTACAAGCCTCTAATGGATGCATAGCCTCAACGCATCACCCCCTCTCTTACTAACCTCAACCAAAGCATCCAAGCTCATGGGCACCTAGCCCATCTTGCCCATTAAGAAATGCATCATACACACACTTGGTGGCTCGGCTACTCAAGGGTCTCAATGCATGCTCTACACTTAGCCAATTTTTCTCCCTTCCTTCTTCCTCAACACTGACCACACTTACAAAACTCCACCCGACTACATCATGCCAATGCTCTCGGCTACCTCCATCTCAACTACCTGCCTAGTCACTTGCTTGCTATCCTTCCCATAGTTAAGTCCACAACAAAAATATTAAGTACTTGAGAATGAAAGTAGGGTATACACAGTTAATAATACACATTTAGACAGTATGCTCAACTCAAGACAACCAACATTTACAAACTTCCATTCAACAACTTATTACAACATAAACACAAATTTACAAACTCCCACACCTTCAAAACCCCCTTATGTACAATGTTGAGACTTAAGTACAAATATTCACAAAATATACAAACTAGTAGCAGGCCCAAACGAGTTTGTTGTGTAAACTAAGCACCTCGGTGTTGCTCGCTGCTTGAAAAATAGAAAAATAATGAAAATCATGAGCTAGGTTGCCTAGTGAGTGACAAGTTTGGAAATCCACACTTAACTCAAATATTCAACAAAGTCATGCTCGAAAACTAGTAAACAAATAGCAAATAGTTTATCGTTAAAACTCATAAATATTAGCTTATGCAAGAAAGATTTTTCTTAGTTGAGGTGGAGCGAAGTTCAACACTATTCAATGTTGAAAACAACCTTGGTTGGGGTGGAGTAATCTTAACACACCTAAGTCGAATAACCTTAGCTGTGTGGAGTAATCTCAACACAACAACGTCAAATTTTCCTCTATGTGCACATAGGCATCATAACCTTGGTGCTCATGTACCTTCTTGAGTCCTTCATACCGGGGTCCCATAATGTTGTATTAAGGGTGCCCATATGCCTTCTTCGTGTCCTTCGATATTGGGAACCATCTATTATCCTTTTGGAAATAAAGTATGTTTTGATAATAAATAAATCATTCATAAACACAAGTTAAACAAAGTCTCGGAGTTTCAAAGTATTCAACAAATAGCATGCTTTGCATAAAACTTAGCACCATGAAACATCATGCTTTATCATCAAAGTCATGTAAAAACATGCTCAAATTCATATTAAGAAACGATGCTTTTCCGTACTCAACTTGTGCTAGATAACTCATGTTTTAAGAATAAATCGAGACTAAAAATATTGAGAAAATAAATCATTTTAAATAAAATTTTGTCATTCACAACTTGTCCCGGGCTCTTAGTGGGTTATATGCTTCTCTTAGCTCTTCTCAGCCTGAAAAAAATTAATTCCTTTTGTTAAATTCCTTAAAATTCCCTTCAATGTATAACTTATGTCAAATAGATCTTTAATATTGAAATTTAGCTAAAAAAGGCTCACCCATAATAAAAAATGATAAAAAACGACCAAAGGTTGTAAGCTGCTCCTAGGCGTGTTCAAAAGCTTTACAACACGCTCACTTAGCCTGCCCAGCCCCAATGTGCGGCAAACCACGCATAGCTGCATTATCTTGCATACCCTGGCACTTTCCACACAGTTAGACCCCCATGGGTGGCAATTCCCGCACAAACTAGGCCAAAATAACCTCAAAAGGTTGAGTGTGTGCTCATCTCAGTGTTGCACGCCAACTGGGCATCAACACTCGATGTCGCGTCATGTCTCTACCGTCAGCATGTGTCTTATCTATTTACTAACGAGACTAGAGAGATCTATGAGACTAATGCGTCTGAAGAGACTAGCGAGATTTGAGCGACCAGTGAGACCAGTGAGACTAATGTGTCTAGCGAGACTAACAAGACTTGTCTTGCAAAACACATGCACACACGCAGCGCCGTCTCTTGCTCACCAGTGAGACTTATCTTGCCCCACAATTCTGCAAATCCATAGTGTCAGTTGTCACATTCCCTCCCGAGTTACCCTCTGTAACCTGAAAAGAGACATGAGGACAGTAGACATCGACCATTTTACGACATCTACTGTCAACTTATACTCGTTTATGACTTAACATGTATAACGTCAATAATCAAACTCAATACTAAATCATTTAAACATGCATAATTTATTTCCACAATTATTTATAGGGTTTGTTTACAGGAGACGTAACCCTAGCTCGATACAAGTTTCTACCTATTTCAAATGACAACATTATATCTCAATTATTTACAACCTATAGCAAAATTTTAAATACAAAACTACAGCCCACTAAAATACCAAAAAAGCCCAACCCACCCACATAGAAAACATGACCCACGCGACCCGCACTATTAACCAGCCCACGATTAATCACAAAACCCCGATTTTTTCCCAAAAATAAATTCAACTTTCCCTCCACGAAATGATTTTGCTTCCTTCATCTCCTTCTTCTCTATCTGCTTCTTCATCTGCTTCTTCTCCTTCTCCTTCTTATTCTTCTTCACATTCTTCTATCGTCTCCTTCTTCTTCCTATTCTTCTTCGTATTCTTCTTCTTCTTCTTTTTTCTTCTACATTTCTATCGCTGCTCAACTTAACTTCAAGGTTGTAACTCTTTTCTTCTCTTATTTTCTTCTCATTAATTATTGTCATTAAACTTAATTTTTGTTCATTGGTCATATTCATTAAACCTATATTTTGTGACAGATAGTAAGCAAAATCAAAAGAAAAACGGTCATTAGAGACTCATCAAGCAAAGGAAAGAAAATAAAGACTAAAAAGTAGAAAGAGAAACTAAAAACAAAGGTATAAACACTAATCTTGAACTTTATGATAGACGATGATAGTGTTCTATTAATGTTTATCTTTAATAGACAGTGATAGACCACTACCTTTGTCTATCAATGATAGATAATGATACTATACTATCATTGTCTATCATAATAAATATGCTATTGCTTTTATCACACTCTATCATGATGTAAATGTTGTTGCTATTGGTTGACTCTTTTTCTATTAATGATAGATAATAATATTATACTATCATTGTCTATCATAATATATATGTTATTGTTTCTATCACACTCTATAATGATACATATGTTATTGCTATTGCTTCACTATTTTCTAGAATTTCATACTTGTTCTAGTATTAGTATTTTTTTTCAATATGTGCTGACTGAGTATTAGTAATAGATATCGATAGTGCTCGGATATTATTTTTCATTTGTTGTGACAGTATTGTTGTATAACAAACAATACTAGAAATTATATAAATTTCTAAAAGTGATAGATAGTGACAATGTTCTATCATTTTCTATCTTTACAAGTGTGTTATACTATTGTGAAATTCTATCTCGGATAGACAGTGATAGTGTTCTATTGTTGCATTTAAAGTGTGTATGATATGTTATGCTTATAATGGCCTAGTGTCATGTTAAGAATCATGAAACATATATATATTAGACACAAGTTTTCCTAAAAAAACCCAAGTGCAAGTTTAAATGGGTTTTCCTGGAGAGTCCAAGGTCGAACTCAGGGATTTGTAACAATTATGCATTGAAATTATTCTTCAATTTGATGCGTTGAACTATACAATACTTACAAATGTTTTTGTTTCCTAAAATAACTACAAAGAATAACTTTATACAAAAATAAATTGGTGGATGAAAATGTGGAATGGTAATGTGGAATGAATGATGGGTGGAGTTAGTCAAGTATAAACAAGTCCAGATAGCATGTATGAAAGAAATGAAACCATGAAAAAGGGTATGTTAAGATAAGTAGCTAGCATTTTCCTGAGTGATGAATAATTTTTCATGCTTACAAACTCAAGATTGAGAATGCATCTTTCAATGCTTCGAAGCCACATTAATCTTATCTCTAAGACACATGGTGAGCTCTTCGGGAAAAAGAAAAACTTTATTTCTAAAGCCTATTCTTTTCTTATTAAATGCTAGAAATTACTCATCGACTCTCTTAAGTAGATGAATGTACTCACTTAGACCTATTTGTTCGAAGATTCAAGCAAGTTTGAAGTACCCATTTAATCAAGATGAAAGCCAACTTAATCACATTTGGAAATACTACTACTTATGCTTAACTCATTAATCATTCAACATTCATGGTGCAAGATGTTACAAATGAGGATAGATGGAAGTTTAATGTCAATCAAACTTGTATTAAGTAGATAATCCAATCTCTCTAAAGTTATTAACAAAATACAAGCAAGAAAGGTGTTCATAATGAAAGAAAGAAAATGGAAGTCACCAAGCCGCCAATGACAATGTCTTGCTTCTTGGAGGCTTGAGATGGTGTATGATTTATACAGGGATGGATTCTCACTCTTTAAGAGGCGACTCTGAACACTCTTCGAATCTTCTCACAGAAGAGCTTGAAATGGAGGATGGCTATGGAAGTTGAGTGAGAATTTGCGTAGAGCTTTCACCACTGAGTATTTCTCTCTACTTGAACATGAAGTGCAATGGGCTATTTATAGGCGTCGAAAAAGGCAATATCATGATGACCTAACACCTTTGCATTTAATTTCATACCCTGCAGCGCAAACTTCTTCGAGTCTTTAGTTCATTGGATTTGTCATGATCTGGTAAAATTAATTGTCCACTTGCATATTGACTTGACAAGTGCTGATTAAGCGATTGTATTATTTTTCTTTTTGACGTGTGGTCCTCGATGCGTTGGCCTTCAATGATTCCAGTAGCATCCTTTCCTTTATACTTGAGCTTCTTTTGGTTCTATTCTATGTTAAAAAAGGTATAATTTCATAATTTTAAGGATAGATTCTTCTTTAAACACAGTAAACTCAGAGTTATTCATATCATACAATTCAAGTGCTAAAATCATGCATTTATCATCAATTCTACTCTAACTACTCCAAATAATGAATATTATAACTTGTATTTCTACAAGTTACCATCTATCAATGTCTATTTGGGATAGACAGTGATAGATTACTATCAAAGTCTATCCTAGTTACACGGTGAGTGTTCTATCATTTTCTGTCTTCACAAGTGTGTTACACTACTGTGAAATTCTATACCGGATAGACAGAGATAGTGTTCTATCAATGTCTATCTGGGATAGATAGTGATAGACTACTATCAAAGTCTATCCCAAATAGACAGTGATAGTGTTCTTTCAATGTCTATCAATGATAGACAGTGATAAACTATTAGTGTCTATCAATAATAGAAAATAAATAACGATTTTGTTCTTGCAGTACATAATGTTATTGAAAGTGTAGTTCATAATATATTATTTTAATATACATTTTCAACAGGTGGAACTCGAGTTAATAATTGAAAATAACAACAAAAATTTAAGAATAACAGTATACTTAACTTTGGAATTGTTGAAGATCATTAAGAATAAATTAGATGAACAAAGTTTAATTCAAGTTAGAAATGGTCCTTTTGGACATTTTCTCAATTTTAAGATAGAAAAAATTTCGACGCAATTCCTGAACTACCTAGTCAGAAGGCATTGTTTTACCAACAAACCAAATGTCCTAACTTTCAACTTAATGGACATACAGCTGAATTTGGCTTGAAGGAATTCTGCCTAATCATAGGATTGAAAGGACACAACTTCTCTGCAATAGATTTAGAAAAAGGAGGTTAAGTATCTGAACTTAAAAATGCTTTCTTTGTTGAAGATGATAATATTTCTAGGAAAGATGTAGATAGAACCTTCAAAATGTTAAGGTGTTTTGAAACTAATACCACAGTTAAGGTTAAATTGGTCAACCTCTACATCTTGGAGAGTCTTTTAGTCCTTAAGCAACCACATAACCATATCAATTGGAAACATTTAGATATTAAGGACAATCAAGAACTCTTCAAAGACTACCATTGGAGAAGGTTGTCGTACAACCTCACCTATCAATACTTCAAGAAAGCTTAGAATGTTGTCTACCTTCAAGGATTCCCATTAGCATTAGTTTATTGGGCTTTTGAGACGATTCTGAAACTTTCAGCTTTAGATGTTGGTTTTGGAAGAAAAATTACAAATAAAGGCCCAAGAATAATGACATGGGAGTGTCTGAACTTAGATGAATGGAGAATTTTACATGAGAACATCTTTCAAGAAAATAATGTAAGTAATTCCTTATTTTCATTTTTTTGAAACATCAACAACAAGTAGACATTGATAGACAAAGATAGCAGTCTATCGCTGTCTATCTTTGATAGATAGAGATAAAAAACTTTTGTTTTTGACAATGATAGACAACGATAGACTACTATCTCTATTTATCACAACCACAATGCTACTATTATTATTTTCTAATAACTTAACATTTGTTTACTTGTAGTTTTGTTTGATTCCACTACAACCAATAGAAGAAGAATCTCAATCAACCACCGTGCAGTATGTCATAGATCTGGAAAAGAAAGAGATGGCAGACCAAGAGAAAGAAAAAAAAAAAAGGAATTAAAGAATTGATTGAAGAAGAAGAAGAAAGAATGTATCTGCAAAAATAATGATGAAAGAAATACGAGAACTCAAAAAAGGCCAAAAGAAAGTTGAACAAGAATAGAACAATTTGAAACAAGGCCAAAAAGGAATCATAACTTTGTTGAAAAGAATTATGGACAGTCTGAAGGATAGACTTCCATTTGAAAATCTTCCACGAGAAAGAGAAAAAAAAAAAAAGACAAAAAAAAAAAGAAAAAGAAGATGAATCACCACACGGGCAGAATGGAAAAGATAGAGAAAAAAAAGAGATGGGCGACAAAAAGAAAGAAAAAAAAAAAAAGAAGAAGAAGACAAAAAAATAAAGGAATTAAAGAATTGATTGAAGAAGAAGAAGAAAAAATGTATCTGCAAAAATAATGATGAAAGAAATACGAGAACTCAAAAAAGGCCAAAAGAAAGTTGAACAAGAATAGAACAATTTGAAACAAGGCCAAAAAGAAATCATAACTTTGTTGAAAACAATTATGGACAGTCTGAAGGATAGACTTCCATTTGAAAATCTTCCACGAGAAAGAGAAAAAAAGGATGACCATATTGTGCAGAAAAATAAACCTCCTTCTTGTAGCCTTCAAGTTTTGGAAAAAAAATGATAATATTGTGAAATATTAGAGTATGCAGCAAAATATATCTCTAAGGTAAGTCTTTGGAATGTGGTATTTATTTTTTAATTGTAACTATTCATTTACTAACTATAAAATTGTTTATTGTTCTAAATTGAAATTGGAAATAACAAAGAAAATGAACTAAAAGTTTGTATACATGGTTTTGTACTGATAGATAGTATCACTATTTATCATTGTCTATCACTGTTATTTATGTTTTTTGATATAAAAATTTGATTCTCTCATTAATTTAAACTTAAAATTAAACTTTGGGTTTGATTTTTATTTTTTGTTTTAGGAATCTAACATCCAAACACAACACCTTGAAACTCAAGAGGATTCATAACCTATTCAAACTTTAGATTTGGAAACTCCAAAAACACAAGAATTACCAACAGAATCAGATGAGGTAAGTGTAAACCTCACTTTGATTTATAAGTATTAAACATAGGTAGGAAGTACCGAAGTGGACTAAGTTATTTTTTTTCCTTATGTAGATCAAAGAAAGAAGGAGAAAAGCCGGAAGTAATTTGTGGTAAGATGCGCATTTAAATCGAGTTAAAGATTATCTAGGATATTAAGTGAGACGTAAAAGTGGAGTATTTATTTATTTATTTATTTATTTAATTAGTTATTTATTTATATATAAATTAAGAGAAAGAAGTTCAGAGAGGAAGGGAAAGAAAAGAGAAAAAAGAAAAAAGAAAAAAAGGAGGGGGAAGTCGGTTACTATTTATGTTGAAAGGGTGAGTTGTCGACGAGTTTTCTCATCATTTCCAAACTCGTTTTCCTGCTAACTTTCAGCTGGATGTCGAGGAGAGGTTGAAGAAGAGTTCTAGGGTAAATTTGTGTAAGGTTTTGGCCGGTTTCATGGTGAAATTGAAGCTGAAACAGAAGCTCCATCTGCTATCGCACAGTTTGAACTAGGTATGGTGTTTAGTGAATATCGAGCGGAAGACATTGAATTTTAGGCTGAAATTTTAAAGTTAGTAAGTTAACTCGATTATCAACAACTTTTATGAAGGATGCCTGAGCTGAAATGGAATAGAAATATGTAAACTTTTAGGTGGAAGTTATTGATATGGAATTTTTGTACAATCTGGAGTAGCGCAGAGAAATCTTGGAATATCTGACAAACAAGGAGAAGTTAAGCCACGAAAATTTGAGGTAAACTAGAAAATATATTTCTCTACATGTTTGTAGAAGGGAAGAAGTTCTAAATCTGGCTGGAAATATGATTTTTAACAGATAGAAATAAGAACAAAAACAAAAAGGAGGAAAACTCTGCTGTCGGGTGTCACTAGGAAGCTGGTGTCGCTAGGAATTGGAGAGTGAGTAGCGAGACAAATCTCGCTGGTGGCGCAGAGGAGTTATTCATCTCACAAATCTCACTGTCTCTCTAGGTCTTGCTTCTCAGCTAATCTCGCTAGTCTTGCTCATCCTGGTCTCGCTAGTGCAGTGTCCTGTTGTGTGATTTCGCTAGTAATCTCGCTAGAAAAGTGGAATCTCGCTGGTAATCTCGCTAGTGACATGGAATATCGTTAATTATGATTATTTTGGAAAAAAAGAGTCTCAGTGATGGAACGTGATTAGAGTCTAAATATGCACACTTAATGATCATGGAAAGGAAGTTTAAGAAAAGCTTAACTTGAGAAATGTGTATTTACAGGCTAAGAAGAGCTTGGGAAGACATATAATCTACTCGAGGCCTAAGGACAAGTTGTGAGTGACTTTCTATTTATATAATGATTACACTTAGCATGTTTTATTAGCAATGTGTGAGTGGAAACTATCATATTCTATGGAATCCTAAGATTTACGCATGATAGGGGTTATGAGCTATAAAATGGCTAAGTGAATGAGAAATCCTGTATACGTATATCTCCTTTTGAATATTAAGCTGTGCAACATACATATAGTGTATTCATTAATATCTTGTGTTGTGTTGTGAAGTTTAACGAATATATATGCATTAACTAAATGCAACCCATGGCTGAGGGACCACGTGTGAAGGCATATGGAAATCCAATACATGATAGCTCAATGCTAAGGGACCACGAGTGAAGGCACTTGTGGATTGATATGGAACCCAGTGCCGAGGGACAACGTGTGAAGGCATATGGGGAATACGATATATGATACTCAGTGCTAAGGGACCACGTGTGAAGACACTTGAGTAGTTGATTGAAATGGATTCCAGTGCTGAGGAACCCTGTGAGAAGGCATATGGAAATCCAATACATGATAGCTCAGTGTTGAGGGACCACGAGTGAAGGCACTTGAGCAGTGGATTGATATGAAACCCGGTGCCGAGGGACCACGTGAGAAGGCATATGGGGAATACGATATAGTGAAACTTAGTGCCGAGGGACAATATGAGAAGGCACTTGAGGGTTTGAAATGCCAAGGGACGATATGTGAAGGCATTTGTGCCGGAGGACCCATGTGAAGGTATTTGAATATATGAATGATGAGTATTGATACACGAGGTTGAGTGCGTTGAGCTTCGCTTTACCTCAGCTAGAAAAGGATAATTGTATCACTTATGTTCTTATGGTATTGTTGACTTAGGAATTATTATTATATATATATATATATACATGTGGTAGTTTTATGATGATCCATGTTAACTCAAGGGAGTTTATTAGTAATTAGTTAAATTTAGTCACTCACCAGGCATTAGGCTCACGTTTTCCTTGTTTTTCTGTTTTCCAGGTAGCGAGCGAGTTCAGGATGCTTAGCTTACGTAAGATCTCGTCTGCGTCCACCAACAGTGTTTAGTATTCTGAAAATTGTAAATAATTGAAATGGAGCATGTGTTGTACATATAGAGAGGATTAAGGAAGTTGTTGTGTATTTATGCTATTATATGGCAAGTTAAGTCTGGTATATGTGTGAAGTAGTTTATGGTTTACAATTGTTAATTAGGTAAAGGCAGAGTTTATGGTTGACAGTGGATGTCGTAAGAGGGTCGGTGTCCGCTGTCGTCACATTTCTTCCTGGGTTAGGAGGGTACCTAGGAGGGGGTGTAACAGTAAGTCCTTGGAATATGTTATTTTATTTTTTAATTGTCACTTAACATTTACTAACTATAAAATTGCTTATTCTTGCAGATTGAAATTGGAAATGAAGGACATGTTTGTTTATAAGTTTTTGTAATAATAGACAGTGATAGGTGTTTTCTTTGTAATAATAGACAGTTTGTTTATAAGTTTTTCACTGTCAATTTTATTTCTGTGGTTTTTTTTGTCAATGGAATATGTTATTTCTTTATGTTCTAGCATTCTTCTTTATGCGAGTGCTCTTCCTCAAATGTGCCTTATGCATTGATATGCTCTTCCGACACTCTTTGTTCTCTAGCTTCTCTCCTATGGCGCCTTTCCTCCCGTCCTAACTTATCAAAATACAACAAAGAATTTCGATCCTGGGACAATCAGGTCATACAAAGAAAGAAAAATTAAAAAACGAACAAGGAACTAAAAACCTTTCAATAGAGATATTTCTTGGCTCCTTCAGCAACAACGCCAATTTGATCAAATGGAATTCGTCACCCAATTTCATTCCAAATAATTTACCGTCCTTTCCAAAACTGTAGTAGCGGAATACTGGGTAGAACACAAGGAGCCTTTGAATTTCACAAATGAAAGGTTTGTAGTCCAAAGTAACTGAGGGGATGAGGGGTTGAAATTGATTTATTGATTGCAAGAAAAAGAAATAAAATTGTGAAAAAGAAGAAATTGCAAATTAAACTTAATTATTAAAACCTAACTTAGACATTCGAGCTAACACTCAATTTTGTGACTCAATTATAGGTTCATCAAACAATTCTTATGTTGTTTATCCTTAGCCAACTCACCTAGAACGCTAGGTGAAAGTCCTAATTATCGAGTTAACCAATTTAATTAGATGAAGTGCATCCGAACTTGTTGGCTAACCGCATTAAAATTAAGGAATTTTTAAGATGAATTTCTAATCGGAAACGCCTAATTAGTCATTCAATATGATCCTTCCCAAGGTTGGTTAATTAGTATTCATTGATTTCGAATCACAACCTACAAGTTAATTTAACCCAATGTTGCACCGAATTAACATGCAATTAATTGTCACTCATTGCAAATTAAATCTTAGCAATTGATCATACAACGTAAAGTTGAAATACAATCAAATATTGTTCATAATCGGAGAAAGAATCGAAAGATAATACAAGAAATCAAAGTAAACTATCTAAACTTCACAAGTGCACAAAATTGGGAAAACTACTCTAAGCCTTAGCTAGATATTGTTACAATACCCCATAATCTTTATACTGGACATCAAGCAATTGTTTTGATACATAAACAGACCAAAAGATGAAGAAAAGTAAAGAGAATTCGAGGTTGAATCGGCTAGAATTGTATGGAATGACCTCAAAATTGTTGAATTTCTTTTTATATTGTGGTCGAAGTGTCGCGACTCTCAGTGTAGCATCGTGGCTCTATCTTGAATCAACGTGCAAAAGATATCCGGAGTGTTCCAGCACCCTAAGGTAGCACGGGGGCATTGTGTGTTTTGCACAAAACGTTATCTCTCTAGAAAAAGCATCGAGCTTGATGCCTTCGTGGCACTGTTGTGCCATTCTTCAAGGGTATTTTGGTAATTTTGACCTTCTATTTCTTGGTCGATTCAATTGAGCTTCGTTTTGGCCCACTTTAGCTCCATTTCAGCTCAAATGCTTTATGAAACCTATACAATAGTCAAATAAACAAGTAAAATCTAGGAACAACCTTGAATTAAGTGGAGTGAGATAGCACCATTTTTATGCTATCAATGGGCAGCACACCATGCACATAATGCGTAATAGTGACATAAAACCTCTTTCACCATGCTAGAACAAAGACTAAAAAACACAAAATTAAAGCGAAAAAAAAAAAAAAAAAAAAAAAAAAAAAAAAAGAAAAAAAAAAGTTTTAGTTAGAAAAGTAACAAGTTNCAAATGCTTTATGAAACCTATACAATAGTCAAATAAACAAGTAAAATCTAGGAACAACCTTGAATTAAGTGGAGTGAGATAGCACCATTTTTATGCTATCAATGGGCAGCACACCATGCACATAATGCGTAATAGTGACATAAAACCTCTTTCACCATGCTAGAACAAAGACTAAAAAACACAAAATTAAAGCGAAAAAAAAAAAAAAGAAAGAAAGAAAGAAAAAAGAAAACAAAAAGTTTTAGTTAGAAAAGTAACAAGTTGAAACTAATTGGCCTCCCAGCAACGATGCCAAAAAATGCCCACTTGTTGTCGCTTGCAAATGACCAAATCAAAAAAAATTTATAATTACCGAACTTTACCACCTATATTATTAAGTAGCATAAGTGGCAAGTTCGGGTTGATTCCCAGCGAATGGCGAATATAGTTTCAATCCAGTTAGAATTTTTAGCTAAAGCAGTCACGGGGAGGGGGAGGTATGGAGTATGTGAGAGTAAAAGTGAGAAAAATAAAGTGCTGAAAGATAAATTGCAGCAAAGTAAAGTGCAATGAGAAGTAAAAACACCTGGCTCAAGACTTAGGATCCACCCAATATTTGATTGATCATAGGGTTTGAAAGATTATTTCTCTTGAATTAATGTACTTAATTTACTTGCCCAGAAAGGTCGAGTCAAGAGCCCAAATTACTAATTAATCACTCAAGACTAATTGCTCAATTGTCTGGCTTCGATAGCATCCATAACAAGCAAACAATTGCATTAAGTTCTGTAGGTTCTCACTAAGACAATTAATAACCTCGATAGTCTAAGTTACTAATCGATTTTATTCTTGAATTGATTAATCATGCAATGTTGTGAAAGAATCGTCTTAGACAACCTAAAATCTACACCTAAGTATGCTTTCACCCTTGCCTATTGAGATTCTTACACATAGATGCATTAATCTATAAATGTTGGTTTATCAATCAAATCATAAATCTAAGCATAGAAGTTATTGTATATTCAAGAATCACAAAAAAAGTCAGAGAAATATAGATTAAGAACAAAATCATCATAATCAAATGCACAAGGTTTCACCTAGCCCTAAGCTAGTAACTAGCCTTAGCTACAAAATTGCCCAAAAACTAAGAGACATAGAGGAGAGGACAAAAGAAAAGAAGAATTTCAGATGGAAGGCCGAAAGCCCGAGAGAATATGACCTAGCCCTAAGCTAGCCCATCTTAGGTGATGATGCTACTCAGCGTAAACGACACAAGTCAACCCTTAGCCTTATCCTACACATAAAACAAAAAATGCATGTAAATGAATAGGATCAGTAGTAACACCGTTTATCTTGACTGTACTATAAATCTCCAAGAATGAGATATGCATAAATAATCAAACTTTTATTCAACAAGCTTAGAGTTTTTACAATTTACAACTCGGAACAACTCAGAACTCTGACTCTAAACACAATGAGCTATCCTGTGGCAGACTTTGACTTCACACAGCAATGGAAACCCTTTGTTACTTGAAAAGGAAAACATAAAGAAAAGAATGAGCTTATAAAGCCAAGTGAGTGACAAGGGTACTTCTTAACCCTGAAAATATCCACAACATAAATCAATACAAAACATAAAATGATAAACTTCACAAATAAGCAAGACTTAACCCTTAGCCTCAATTCCTCTGTTCTATCTGTACTTTTCTTCTGGTTTTACCTTCCATAACTAACCCTCGCCTCTTCTTACTCTTCCAGTAATATATCTTACCTTCGATGACGATCTCGCTCCCTGCTGGTGCACACGGCTCAGCAACTAGACTTGCATATTAAGTCTTATTCTTACCTTCCTAGCAACACACGACTCAACAAATATGTATTGCCTCCATGACTTAGCCTTACCCATTTTCTTATTTTATCCCTAGCCTTTACATCATATTTCTAACTATTTAGCTAGTACACACAGCTCAGCTAGTTCAAATTGTCCCATATGTGCACATAGACTTACCTCTGAGCCTCAAAAGCTAGACTCGTCGGTCCTTTGGCCATCTCACAAGAGGTAATTCCACAAGCTTAGGAACAAGGTTTTTAGTAACTTGTTGACTATCCTGTGGGTTGTTGGGCTGCCCATATGTCTTCTTAATGTACTTCAGCATTGGGTCCCCTAGAGAATATCAATACCTTCTCATCGTCCTTCAGTATTGAGTTTGTCATTCACATCTAAAGGGTACAAACATGATTTAACGCATATATTCAATTATAACCCCCAAGTAATACTTTGCTCGAGTACTAATTATTCTGAGTATCAATAAACTTTGAGGCCAAACCAACATGCTTATCAAATTCTCAACATAACAGCAAAACATAATTAATGATAATAGAAATAGAGTCATGTATCTATAGCTATCTTTAGCATGATAAAATGAAAAGGTGAGTCACTCACAGTCAGCTAGCTTTTTCTTCCGAATTTCTCATTCTTCAAATTCCTGATAATCCTAAAATTAATTGATAATTCCTTGATTAATTCCCAAACAACCATAACTTTAAAATATCCCAAAATTATCCTTCAAGTATGTTCAATTTCACCTAATTCTCCAATAACCCTAATTTTGTCAAATTTAGGGTTTATTTATAACTTAATTCCTTAACAAATTCCAAATTAATTTAAGTTCCCAAATAAATCCAATTCTAGGTTTGAAAGTACCTTAAATATGTCAAGTATCATTAATTTTCCCCATACCCTAACTCCATCTAATTTAGGGTTTCACCTTACCCTTCAATCCTTAAATTACATTAAAATTAACTTAAGATTCCAAATTAATTCAAACCCAAGGTCAAAATATCTTATAGATATCCATGAGAACTTAAATTAAGCGTGGGAGCATCTTAATTAAACTTAATTTTGTCCAATTTACTCTATTTTCCTTTAACCCTAATTTCCAAATTTTTGGGTTTCCTTAACAAATTAACCTCTTGATTGGCTTCAAAATTAACTTAGGATCACAATTTATTCTAATTTTAGGTTCAAAGTATCATAATAATAAAAATTGGACCACAAATCATGCTTAAGAACACCTTAAGTAACCTAGAATTATAAAGTCAACCTAGAAGTTAACAATTTTACCCTTTGATCACGCACAATAGATGACGGACAGACTTCATCTTCAACCTGCAGCCCCAAAATTTTTCGGATTTCGGCCCTGCTCTCCGGTAAGAATTTTAGACTCAATTTTATCAAATTCCAGCCAAAAAAGCTTAAATTAACCTTTATAAACCATTTACTCATCCTTAGAGGCAACTAACCTCCAAATTTGGCCGTCCAATTTGCTCTAGAACTCCTGAAATCCATGAAATACTTCCTCGGCACCCTGTTTTCTAGCGAAAAGTTGCAGAATTAAATACAACAATTTCGGCTAAAAAGCGCCCAATTAACCTAAACAAAACTCTAGAGGGCCCTAAGAAGTATCTTACCTTTAAATTGTGAGCTTCGAATTAGCCTTTAACTCCATGAATTTGCTTTAAACCTGAGCCCTTCTGTTTTCTTCAAACAACTCTGGTGCCACAGTTTTTCTTCTTTTTCCTTGCTTCTCCGGGCCCGATTCTTCAATTAAAGTACTCCATGATCTTTTTCTCAACTCCCACTATGGCTTAGCTCTAATTTGCCCAAATTTTATCCTCCAAAAAATACTCAATTCAATCCTTTTCTTCTTCCCCTTTTTATAGTCGGTGAAAGCTTCAAACTCAAAATTCACCTTCAATTTTCGACTGCGAACTCCTACTTGAGTTCTTCTACGTTCCCTAGTGACTAATAGATCACCTCTTGGCCATCCAATTTAAAGATTTGCTTAAAACAACTCCCAATTTGTCCAAAAATCCAAATTTTCCTTCTTCTCTCGGTCCACACCTCATCTCATGCCCTTTTCTTCTCTTTCAAGCTCAACTTTACTTTACCATACCTTCTTACACCTCCAGCTTACCCTTAGAACTTCAAAAGGCTCCAAAATTTACCAAGTTTAAAAAATGTTGACTTTTGATGACTTTGACTGTTGACCTTTGACCATTGACCTTGACTTTGACTTTGACCCAAGCATATCCACTTCACCCACCAATGTCCTTTACACACTCGACTAAATCCGCTACCTTCTCAATATTCATCAAATCATAATCTTCTCCTTCTAAATGATGACAACATTGATGTAGTTTCTTCAATTTCAAGCATACTTTCTAACTTAAAGTCCCAAATCAAACTTAGTCTCAAATTTTACAAATTCAATCACAACTTATACACTTTTAAATAATTTCAAGAAGAGAAAGAAAAAGAGGAGAGGGCTTACATATTGCCTATGGGAGTCTCATCAGATGGACTTCCTCTAAAAGCACAATCTCATGCCATCTGAATGAGACCAAGTTTCAGCTCGAAGTTATTGATGTCGAGTAGTGCATGTGTCACACCCGCTCCTAAATACCCTATTAACTTGAGAGAGAGCATGAGAACGTTCTAACTTTCTCCTTACATACAACAACAATTAGCTCTCTTGTAAACATCTATATAATATGGTACCTAATAAACAGTTTCGCACATGACATTCATATTAACATGTTCGTCTTGGGTACCTAATAAATAGTGATTGTACTAATTTGAAAATCCATAGAATTTAATCAAAACGTCTTCCATACACACACATAGATCACATGGTTACATTGGTTCCAGTTACAACAAAATCCTCAACTATTATTATTATCTACAAACAACTCTCCACCCCTATCTAAATTCCAAAAGCCATACATGTCCTATTAGTAATGTGAGTGGGTGGATCAGCTTGACAGACGATGCATACTAGGCTAAGCTCCTGGAAACCTTTTGCTACTTGGGAAACAAGAGAAAACATTTGGAGAATGTTAAGCACGAAGCCTAGTGAGTGAAAATTAAGAAATTTTATTAACTAGAACATTTAAAGACTTAGCTTAATGAACATATTCATAAATCAGAGAAACATAAAAGATTTAACTTCAACATATAGAGAACATGTAATAAACATTGGTACCTTTCAACCTTAGTTGAGGTGGAGCAAGCTCGACACTCTCAACGTAGATAAATCTCCTACGCACGTAGAGCTAACCTCAAAGGCAAATGCACTCGATTATACAACCCAAAACCTATTGCATACTAAAATGGGTCCCAAAGATCTAACATTCATATATCTTGGGCTGCCCTGATACTGTCTCATTGTCCTTAGATACCAAGGTCTCGGGTTGCCTTGATACATCTCATAAGTCCTTAAGTACCAAGGTTACATCTCATAATAGGGTACAAAACATCTAAGCACAAAACATGCTTACATATCAAGTGCTGAAAAGCACTTGAAAAGTGCTTTCTATTCTCTCAAATTAAGGGAGTTCATATTAGATTTCACTTGTTTGCTAGTGGTTTTAAGGTTAAAATAACAAAAATTAGAAGAGAAGACCAAAAGATCAAAATCGAGCCAGAATATAGTGAAAAAGAGAAGAAAAACCACAAGTTTGCCAAAACAGGACAGTGTCGCGACGCTATTTCCCGAGAGTAGGTTTGCCGCAATACAGCAGCAGCAACATGGTGCTGTCTTTCCATATTTGGCAGCGCCGTGGCGCTAGTTTACTTAAATGAAAAATTTTGTATTTTTGGAAAGTTTTTTGGGCGGCCAACTTTATAAATTGAGGGCTTTCCAGCAGCCCTAATCATCAATCTGCCATCAATCTAAGCATGAAATAACACACCAAAAGAGTCTCAAAGAGTGAGTTAGCTGCAAGGAAGAGGAAAAGAGTTCAAAAGAGAGTTGTGGTGCCGTTCGAGTTTCAACGTGAGAACCAATGAGATTGTGATGATACTGCCTCAATTAAGAGCCTCTTTTTTCAGTAGAGTTTCCATTTCTTTACACTCTCTCTTCGTTTATATTGTTTAAACATGTTGCTTCAAGCTATGAGTGGCTAAACTCTTTAAATTTAAGGTGTTGATGAATTGTTTATGAAGTCATGTTGATATTGTAGACTTTCATGGTTTTGTTGGAATGATTGTACTTTTCATTGTTATTGTGTTTAATTCTTGTGGACTGGCCATCTTCACATGTTAGGTTAGATGTATGATTGAGAGATTGTATGTTTAACTAGATCTATAACAATGAATTGTTAATCTATCATGAGAATAGTTAGACTAACAATGAAAGTTGCTAAAGACTAATCTTAATGTCATGTAATTTGTATTGGTTTCAAGAGATTAGTGATCGATTGAGTTGCATGAGAAAATGTAGTTTTTTAGAGAAAATAACTTGGAATTAAGTTTCTAGACTTAGGCATATGAATTACAGTGAATATGTGAAATCTATAATATTGCATGATGAAATAAACAAAGATTCATTACCCTAGAACTCTCTTTGACTCTTGTGTCTCTCACTTTATTACTTTCGTTATTTGATTTATATTTTCCATAATTAACAATATTAATTTCAATCCTCAAATAAAATTGATTCAACTCTAGAATAGCTAAGTAACTTAAACCTTCACAATTGGATCTCCAGTGGAACGATATTCGGACTTCACCGTCTTATATTATAACTTGACCCGTACACTTGCAGTTAACACTCAAAGTGTGCATCAGTGAGTCCGAGGTCGAACACAGGGACTATGCAGATTCTATAATTAGTTGGATTATTTGAGTCATGCATTTAAAGAAGGTGGTGAGAAGTGATGCGTCGAAGAAACTATAAAGCAGTAAAACTAAGCTAAAATGGTTGGATGGAGAGGTATGCGACACAGCAAAGTTAGTTGATTGAATTATATGAATGGTAAACGCAGGGCTGGGGTTGGTCATCATCTAAATTCAGAAACGCATAGTGAGGTCTATTTCATACCAGTGACCCTTCTCTCGGTTGTCAGCCACTATACATTATATGTCTATAAAGCATAGGAGAGTGTTAAGTGCCAAGGTTATTTCTATGTCTAGATAACACTTCTTAGCTTTGTCAATTGAGTTCCACAATCACTTACTCTCTCGAGCAGTCTGATTATTACTACTTATGTCGATTAGCTAGATGGACATAAGCATTAGATTAAAAGTACAATTGACAAGATAGAATAGTATTCTACGGTTCTTATTTAGATGATAACGCAACCCGTGACCTTAAGAGAGTTAGTTACTCATGGATGATAAACAGCAAATGGAAAGTGATAAGAAATGAATAGCCATGGAAGATGTATAGATTGATGAACGGAATAAATGTTTTAGAAAATACAATGTCTTGCTAATAAACTAAAACATAAGTAAGAAAAAGATAGAAAGCATGGAATGGCTTCTCAATGTCTTGAGCTCGCCGGGATGGTAGCGTTAGTTCTGCTATGAAGTGGTCAGACAAAGGGAAGACTCTTCTCTTTCGAGCTATTTGTCTCCGGTTGTCGTCTGGAGAGAACTCTACTGTCACTTAGGAATTCTTCCGAGAGGTTCAACAACGTTTTAGCCTTCAGGTTTGCCTTTTTATAGATGTTGCATTGTAATCGCTGGTAAATCTACACGATTGGAGGCTGAATTTCTGCCTTACGTCCATCTCACCTAATCGCGTGATTTTCGATTTAATTTAGATCCACCACTCTTGTCGCATATCAGGCATATCAATCTCCCGACAAACTCTAAAGATTCTTATCTGATTCTCCGCTGCCTTGCTTGATATGCGTCCATGGATAACTTGGGTTCTTGCATTCAAGTTGCCAACGCATCCATAGGTTGTTTGTGTTCCTGGGTTGAAGGATTGCTACTGCATCCACAGGTTGCTTGCGTTCCTGTGTTAGAGCATGCATTTTAGGCTCAAAAAGCTTCAAAACAATCATCTCCATCAATTCACAAGAGTAAAACGCATATGGAGATTTATCGATGTAATCCATACTACCGCATGATTCTCTATTTAAACTCTATTTTTCTAAGAGAAAGACAATAGTAACTTTTATTTCTACAAGTTATCAGTTGAACGCATGGACCCTTTGACAGGCAAGGGTTGGACGCATGGCAAGGTGAAAATGGAGTGCTAGGTGGCATGCTATGAGTTGAACACCTCACAAGTAGGAGGTGTCATTGTGCATGGCCATAGATGCATGTTGAAGGACAAATCAAGGAGTCATGTGTCAAGCCAAGAAATAAAGAAGAGGTGACTAAGTTACTAAGGAAAACTCCTATAAATAGGCTCACCATTACATTGTTAGAATACACCAAGCTTGAGAAAGTTCACTCTATAAAGTTTAAGAGAGAAAAGAAAGGGTTTTCACAAGGTTGGAAAGGGTGTTAAGTATTCAAGGGATCCTGTGTTGCGTCCAAGAAGCAATTTTCCACCCAACAAAATACTTGTAGGGAATTGAATCCTGGTAGAAGTGTGTGACCACGTTCTTTGCTTTATTGAAAAAATTTAAAATACAAAAAGTAAAGAAAAAATTAAGCATCATTCCTTTGCCAATCTATAATTCTCGAACCAATAGTTTTTTTCTCGTAATCTTCCTCTTTCAAGAGATCTTTCGTAACATCAGTTGGGTCAAATTACTGTTTTACCCTTAGGTTACTTCTAAATTCTTAAGTACCAGTGCTTCTCTAATGAACAACCTAAAAATGGGAATGAGTCAAATTACCATTTTACCCCTGGGTAGGGCTCTTTGTTTAAGTCCGAGAGACACCACTTAAAGGAACACTTATCTACTTACCCTAAAAATGAGAATGAGTGAAATCCATCTTGTATAATTATGTTTCCAGCTCCCCACTTAGTCTTGTCCCCAAGATGGTAGGCATATTGAGTCGGCAAATAGCCACTCTCACCTATACAAATCAAAGGACAATCCCTCATGGACAGGAATTCATAATATACTCAAGATTAAGACTAAGTCGCCTAGGTCATCCTATTGACATAGAAACCAAACTAGTCAATGGAGTGACATCTAGTGATTATTATTTCGTGGTCTGGTCTTATGCAAACTCATTACATTGGATACCCCACTCGCATGTCACCTACACGAACGCGTTAGATTATTGCATTTGTATCAAATACAAAGTGGGTCGTCTCCACAATGTCACCAGGATAAGGTACCCAACTTTATCCCTATACTATAGACCCTTTAGACTGTATCTTGAACATTGATCTCCATACGTCCCCATATATAGTTCAAGACTCATAAAACAACCTACGATGTTAGTTTATTGGATTTAGGGTTATTAAGACAAAACAAACAAAAACAATCAATAATGCTTATTGAAGTAATATATCAATAACTCTTTATTAATGATTTAATTACGGTCAAATAATTACATTTACAATCTACGAATTTTAGGGCATAAAACCCAACTATACTGCCTTACGTCCAGACACATTGCTTTGCAACCCAACTATATCGGGTTGCATCCAACAGTGCAGTTTGGGGATCTGAGGTGCTGTCTTGCGTCCAAGAAGGGGTCCCTATGTCCAAAAGGTATTCCAAGTGTTTATGTGAGTTTTCGGAGGCTTCAAAAGGCTGTCACTTGTTGTTTTCTTAGCTCTAGAAGTCTAGTAGGAAGCAAGAAGATCAAACCAAGTTGGACAGAGAGACAAGCGAGTTCAGAGTAGAGGAAAGAAGCTATTGTAAATGTAAGCCCCACACTTAACTTTGGAAGATGGCGAGCTAGAAGTTGGTTGATTGAAAAGTGTTGGCCAAGAGCTTTTAACTTAGAGTAGCTTGTAGGTGAGGTTGTTGTGCGTTGGTGAGGCTGCTGTATGTTGGTTGCTGCTGTGGGCGTTGAAGGCAGCTATGCATTGGAGGTTGTTGCGCGTTCCTGAGGCTGGTGCAGTGCGTCCGTGAGGCTGCTGGGTAGGTAGCATGCGTTGGTCGATGCTAGCTTAGCAAGTGTTGGAGGAAGCTTTGCGTGGGGTATGCGTCCAAGTTTGCTATGCGTCCAAGCTTGTTAGGCACCCAAGCCAGCAACCAAGTATGCTAAAGGAGGTTATGTTACTTTGTTAAGTGGAAAATTAAGTTAATTAAAATAAAGGAGAAAGTGGAAGTAAGTCGGCAGTTTATTTAAATGGGAAAGATGAGCTTCCGATCATTTTTAAGCATATTCAAAAGCTCCAGCCAACTTCATTTCATAGCTGAGTGATGAAGAGAGGTAGAAGAAGGTGTCTAGAGCCAATTTGAGTAGAATTTTGATCGGTTTCATGGTGAAATTGAACTTGGAACAAAAGTTTGATTGTTGTCGCGTAATCTGAGCGTGGTCTGGTGTTTGGAGAAAAACAAGTTGAGAAGATCGAATTTACGGCTGAAATTTTAAGGTTAGTAGGTTAACTCAATTCTTAACAACTCCTATGAAAGATATTTGAGCTGAATTTGAAGAGAAATATCTAAAATTTTAGGTGGAAGTGACTATTACGAATTTGCTGAGCGATTTGGAGCAACTCGAAGTCAATTGGGAATATTTGTTGAATGAAGAGGAGTTAGGCTTTGAAATCTTGAGGTAAGCTAGAAAACCTATTCCTTTACAAGTTTGTAGAAGGAAAGAAGTTCTAATTTTGGCTGGAAAAGTGATTCTTAACAGATAGAAGTGAAAATAGAAGTAAAGGCAGAAATTGAGGTAGTTGGGTGTCGTTGGAAATGCAACGACACTAAGAATTTTAAACGTGAGTAGCAAGACGGGTGTCGTTGGTATTGCTGGAGGCCTTGCGTCTCACAATTCTCACTAGATATTGCTAGTATCACTGATCAGGTGAGTCTCGTTGGTCTCGCTCATCATGGTATCGCTAGTACAGTTTTATCCATAACTCAGTCTCGCTAGTTGTGTGAAATCTCGCTTATTAATGATTATTTGAATAAAGATTGGTCTCGGTGGTGAATCATTGAGTAAGTGTAAATGTGTAAGCTTATTGGTTAGTAAAAGGGAATTTTAGAGAAGTCTAACACGAGAAATGTGTTATTACAGGCCAAGAAGAGCTAAGGAAGGTGTATAATCGACTCAAAGCCTAGAACAAGTTGTGAGTGACACTCGATTCTAAAAGAGTTTATTTCAAGCATAGTTTTATTTGTTTAAATATATGTTTCAAAATTGATCATATGGTACATTTCCATGAGCTTTACATGTATGTCATGTGTTATATAATGAGAAGTATCTGAAGTATATTGGCTGTACAATGAGATTTGAGGGTAACATGCGTTTTATGATTATTAAGATTAATGAAAGCATGTGAATAGTGTTATGATGTATGAAATGTTTCAAATTCATGAATTTACGTTATGTTAAAATTTTATTTAAATGACTCCCAATGCTGAAGGACTTGGAGAAGGCATGTGGGTAATTTGTGTATGGAAATGGCCCCAATGCTAAAGGACTCGAAGAAGGCATGAGGGTGGCCGAGAATTTGTTTAAGGGATCCTGTGCTGAAGGACTCAGAGAAGGTACTCGGGTGACCCTGGTTTTGGAATATGTGTATAGATGTTTATGTGTTGAGATTAGTCCACACAGCTAAGGATTTTCGACATTAGGTTTGTTGAGAATACTCCACCCCAACTAAGGTTAATTCGACGTTGAGTGGCATTGAGCCTTGCTCTGCCTCAACTAAGGAAAAGTTTTCAAGTAAATTAGTTTATGTGTATCTGTTCCGCAGATGATTATGTATGTTTAAGCTATGGCTTTATGTACGTTATTGTTGGTTATGGCTGGACTCTACGTTTTGCATACATTGATTAAGAAAACTAGTCAGTCACTGGCAATTAGCTCATGTTTTCCTTGTTTCTCTATTTTCCAAGTAACGAGCGTGTCCGGGGTGCTTAGCCTACACAAGATTCTCGTTTGGGCCCGTCTTCAGTGTCTAGTATTTTGAAACTTGTAAAGATTTGAACTTATTCAAGTGTTGTACATATAGAGAGAGTTAAGGAAGTTGTTTAGAAACAATGTAATTGTATATCGTTTTGAGGAAGCATGGTTGTTGTGGAAACTTAACCCTGGTTTTATTTATGTTGTTTAAATATTGTGTAGCTATTTATCAGGTAATGGTTATGTTTTAGGGTTGGCAGTGGATGTCGTGAGAGGGTCGGTGTCTGCTATCATCACACTCACTCTTGGGTTAGGAGGGTACCTGGGAGGGGTTGTGACAGTAAAGAGCTAGTACTCCGCCAACTGTGAGAGGTTACTATTAAGCTAACATGCGTATTATTGTGAGATTTCAATTGTTATCTGTCACATATTAGCTATGATGAATCTTTAGGTTATGATGTGTGTTAAGGATCCTAGAATTGGACAGGATGGTCAAAGGATCTGAGGATCTAGTTATGAGTCTATGCTGGATTTAAAACATCATGGGATGGTCAGGGGTGCCGAAAATCTAATTCTTGATCTTGTGAGAAGTATCTCTTGTGGGATGGTCAGAGGACCGATGGGTCTAGCTTCTGATCCCTTAAGGATAGGGCTATGTGCACATAGAGCTTGGATGAATTACTGTGCTAAAGTGTGCCAGCAGAATAGTTTGGTACCGACGGTAAACTAAAATGGGAGGTTTGCAGCTATCTTCGTTATAATTGTGGTTATTATTAAATTATACAATGTTTGTTATGCTTGAGGGTCGTGTGAACCCTAGCTACACATTGATCATTCACCGGGCTTCGTGAAGCTCATCCTTTTCTTATGCTTTCTTTTCAGGTAGCACCCGAGTTCCCGTTGCTGTGTGAAGTCGAGATCTGTCGAGATATAATGTTATCATTTCTTATACGCAGAAACTTGTTTCGAACTAGGGTTATGTCATCTGTCAACAAAATCTATAAACAGTTGTGTAAATAAGTTATGCATGTAATAATAGTTGTAAAAGAATTCATGATCTCACTACTAGAATTTTGGCCTTTCTTGATGGACGATATTTTTGCTTTCTTGATGGTCATGAAAAGAAAGCATCAAGAAAACCATAATTTGGATGTTTTAAAATTATTATTTATTTAAAATTATATTTCTTGATGGTCTTAGAACATCAAGAAAGGTTTATATTTTTCTTGATGTGCATGTACATCAAGAAAAATATTTTTCTTGATTGCAAAGTATGTACGAACGATATCAAATAATGAATTCCCGGTTTTTGGATTCGTTGATGGGCAAAAACCATCAAGAAAGGTCTTTCTTGATGGTCATTGCCCATCAAGAAAAGCGATAAGTTTTTGGATTCGTTGATGGGCAAAAACCATCAAGAAATGTCTTTCTTGATGGTCACTGCCCATCAAGAAAAGAGATAAGTTTTTGGATTCATTGATAGTCAAGAACCATCAAGAAAATGCAACCCTTTCTTGATGGTCATTCATCGGCCATCAAGAAAAGTCTTATGCCATTATGTTTTAGAAATTAAAAACTTTTCTTCTAAAATACGGTTAGCAACAAGATTAGAAAGACAAACGAATTGCATATTTAATAAATAAATTCTATTATAAGCCTTTCTTGATGGTCATTAATTGGCCATCAAGAAAAAAACTCAATAAATAAATTCTATTAAAAGCCTTTTTTGATGGTCACTCATTGGCCATCAAGAAAGAACCCAAAAAATAAATTCTAGGAAAAGTATTTCTTGATGGTCACTAATTGGCCATCAAGAAAGAACCCAAAAAATAAATTCTAGGAAAAGTATTTCTTGATGGTCACTAATTGGCCATCAAGAAAAAAACTCAATAAATAAATTCTATTATAAGCCTTTCTTTATGGTCACTAATTGGCCATCAAGAAAAAAACTCAATAAATAAATTCTATTATAAGCCTTTCTTGATGGTCACTAATTGGCCATCAAGAGAAAAGCTCAATAAATAAATTCTATTATAAGCCTTTCTTGATGGTCACTAATTGGCCATCAAGAACAAACCCAAAAAATAAATTCTAGGAAAAGCATTTCCTAATGGTCACTAATTGGCCATCAAGAAAAAAAGTCAATAAATAAATTCTATTATTAGCCTTTCTTGATGGTCACTAATTGGCCATCAAGAAAAAACCCAAAAAATAATTTCTAGGTAAAGCCTTTCTTGATGGTCACTAATTGGCCATCAAGAAAAAGACTCAATAAATAAATTCTATTATAAGCCTTTCTTGATGGTCACTAATTGGCCATCAAGAACAAACCCAAAAAATAAATTCTAGGAAAAGCCTTTCTTGATGGTCACTAATTGGCCATCAAGAAAAAAACTCAATAAATAAATTCTATTAAAAGCATTTCTTGATGGTCACTAATTGGCCATCAAGAAAAAAACTCAATAAATAAATTCTATTATTAGCCTTTCTTGATGGTCACTAATTGGCCATCAAGAAAAAACCCAAAAAATAATTTTTAGGTAAAGCCTTTCTTGATGGTCACTAATTGGCCATCAAGAAAAAGACTCAATAAATAAATTCTATTATAAGCCTTTCTTGATGGTCACTAATTGGCCATCAAGAAAAAACACTACACCTTCTTGGTACATGCCCATCAAGAAACATTTCTTATTAAAATCCTATTTACATTAGGGTTTGGAAACTCACACCATTAGTCAGCCGCCGCTCTCCATAACCATCTCCTTTGAGTTCGCCGTCGCCGGAAGAATCGACCATTCGTAGATCATTCGCCGGAAGAATCGCCGTCGCCACCGCGTCACACAGCCGCCACCGCATCACACAGTCGCCACCTCGTCACCGGCGCCACTCGTGCAAACCTATCCGCCGCCGTTTGTGTAGATCCATCGTCACACAGCCGCCGCCACTCGTGCAGACAGATCCGTCGTCGTGCAGATCCATCCCCACCACCGTCGTGGTGCAGTTTCAGTCCCGCCGTCGTCGTCGTGCAAGTCCGTCTCCGCCGCCGCGTCGTGCAAGTTCGTCTCCGCCGCCGATTTGTGCAATTTCATCTCCGCCGCCGGATCGTGCAGATCCGTCCCCGCCGCCGTCGTGGTACAGTTTCGGTCCCGCCGCCGTCGTCGTGCAAGTTCGTCTCCGCCACCACATCATGCAAGTTCGTCTCGGCCGCCGCTTCGTGCAATTTCATCCCCGCCGCCGGATCGTGCAGATCTGTCCCCGCCACAGTCGTGGTACAGTTTCGGTCCCGCCGCCGTCATCGTGCACTTTCGTCCCTGCCGCTGCGTCGTGCAAGTTCGTCTTCGCCGCCGCGTCGTGCAGATCCACGAACCGCCGTCGCAACGTGCAAGAACTTCTGCCGCCTCGTGCATACCCTTCCGCCGCCGCCTCCATATATCCTTTCTCGCCGCCGCCGGTTCGTGGTAGTTTTTGGGTTCGCTAGTTCTTGGTAGCAGTCGGTGTTCGTTCGCTATTCGTCATCCGGTGCTTGTGAGTATTAAATTTTTGTTATTATCACTATGAATTCTATATTTTTGCATTTTAATTTTGGTATTTGGTTGCTGTAAGATTTAGGTTTAATTTTCTTGTAAGCTAATAAAATTAATAACTATTCAAACACAATTAAGAATCTTTTGTTTATGTTTTTTTAGAGTATAGTGATGACAAACCAAAAATAGTTTTCTAGTTATTAGTGAGCGTATAAATAATTCACTAAACTCAACTATCTACCAAGGTATAAAAAGAGGTGTGTGTTTGGAAAACGGGATGAAAGGGGAGGTTAACTAGATGAGAATTAGGAACCCTTAAATTCGAGTAAGTTTTGAAATAAGATTTTTTTGAATCAATTGATTCTGATTATCTATATTTTCTGGGTATAATGTATTATGTTAATTACTATAAGGTGGATGACTATCCTGCAGCTATGGTAGTCACTTATATGATGTGTTATAATTTTAGTTAAGTTAAATGTGTACTCCATTATATTTCATTTTCTTATGTGTCCTTATTGTCTCATTAGTATAATATGATATGACTTATTCACTTCATTTGCTCAGGTTTTAACATAATGGATAAAACATGGATGAAAAAAGATAGATTATCTAACGAATACGAAGAAGGCGTTGATAGTTTTATTGAGTTTGCTCAAATACATTTGAGTGGTAAAACTTTTATACGATGTCCATGTGTTAAGTGTGGAAATTGCAAGATGTTGAACACTAAAGAAGTGAAAAACCACTTATTAATATATGGTATTGACATAAGATATAATAATTGGATATGGCATGGAGAAAGTCTTGTTAGGTATTCTCCATTGAATATGATACCAAAATCAGACAAAAACCTTGACAAACAAGTGTTTAACGATGATTTTGATGACAACATCGTTGAGATGGTTGAAGCAACCCAACAACATAGTGTTGATGATCCCAGACAATTTAATAAGTTGCTTGTAGATGCTAAGAAACCTCTGTATCCTGGGTGTGAAAAATTGACTAAGTTGGGTACATTAGTCAAATTGTATCACTTGAAAGCAAAATTTGAGTGGAGCGATACTAGCTTTACAGAACTGTTAACATTGTTGAAAAGTATATTACCCGAAAATAACGAATTGCCAAAATCTACGTATGAAGCAAAAAAAATTTTAGTTACTCTAGGAATGTCCTATGAAAAGATTCATCCATGTCCCAACGATTGTTGCCTATACAGAAAAGAGTTTGCTGATGCATCTAATTGTCCTCATTGTAACGAGTCAAGGTGGAAGAAGTGTAAGAACTCTTCTGAAGTGAAAAAAGGAGTGCCTGCTAAGGTTGTATGGTATTTTCCACCAATACCACGATTTCAAAGAATGTTCAATAGTCCGATACATTCAAAGAACCTAACATGGCATGCTAATGAAAGATTGGTTGATGGAAACCTACGCCATCCAGCTGACTCTCCATCTTGGAAATTGGTTGATCATTTATGGCCTAAGTTTGGAAATGAAGAGAGGAACATTCGCCTTACTTTATCAACTGATGGGATAAATCCTCATAGCGAGATGAATAGTAAGTATAGTTGTTGGCCTGTGATTTTGACAACATATAATCTCCCACCCTGGTTATGTATGAGACACAAATTTATGATGTTAACCATGCTAATTTCTGGGCCGAAGCAACCGGGGTACAACATAGACGTGTATTTGGCCCCTTTAATCTATGATTTGAAAATTCTTTGGAATGATGGTGTACCATGTTATGATGGGTATCGACGTGAAGTTTTCACATTAAAGGCAGTATTGTTGTGGACTATTAATGATTTTCCTGCATATGGTAATTTAGAGGGTTGCACAGTTAAAGGGTATTGTGCGTGTCCAATATGCGGTGAAAACACATCTACCATACATTTAAAATTTGGAAAAAAGATGGCATATCTTGGACATAAAAAATTTTTATCACCTGACCATCCGTTTCGAAAACAAAAGAAGGCATTCAATAATGAAAAAGAACTTAGGATGGCTCCACAACCGCTGTCTGGAGAAAGTATATTTGAAATGTTCATCAATAATAATTCTCCTTACGAGTTTGATTCGTCGAAAGATAAGAATCCGATAAGTTCTTTGCGCAGTTGTTGGAAAAAGATTTCTATATTTTTTGAACTTGAATATTGGAAAAAGCTGCATGTTCGACATTGTTTAGATGTTATGCACATTGAGAAGAATGTATGCATGAATTTGATTGGTACCTTGCTTGACATCCCTGGCAAGACAAAGGATGGATTGCAGACTCGTCGTGACTTGGAACAACTAGAAATTCGTCCTGAGTTGGCGCCAAAGGTCGTGGGGAGAAGGATATACATACTTCCTGCTTGTTACACGTTATCCAAAAATGAGAAACGGGTTGTTTGTGATTCATTGTCAAAAATGAAAGTTCCTGAAGGGTATTCTTCTAACATACAAAGTCTTGTATCAATTGACACTTTAAAAGTGACAGGGTTAAAGTCCCATGATTGTCACGTGCTCATGCAACAATTGCTTTCTGTTGCACTTCGTGGTGTACTACTTAAGCACGTGAGAAATGCTATCACACGATTGTGTTCTTTTTTTAACGCTATATGCAGTAAGGTGGTAGACATTACACATTTAAGCGTCTTGGAGCATGAGATTGCAGTGATATTGTGTCTGTTTGAAAAATACTTTCCTTCGTCGTTCTTCACCATAATGATGCATTTAACTGTACATCTAGTCAGAGAAGTTCATCTTTGTGGCCTGGTATATCTTCGATGGATGTATCCCTTCGAACGTTACACGAAAGTTCTTAAGGGGTATGTTCGAAATCGAAATCGACCGGAGGGTTGTATTGCTGAAGGGTATATTGTTGAGGAAGCTGTAGAATTTTGTATAGATTTTTTACACGATGGGATGCCAATTGGACTTGGAAAGGCAATCGACCGAGGTCAGATCAATGAAGTAGGACGACCTTCATCTGCAGCTTCACACATGAATCCCAAAAAAGAACAACTAATGCAGGCTCATTTGTATGTTTTGGAAAATACAGATGACGTACAACCTTACATAGAGTATGTTGACTTAATCTTAAGTTCATGTTTTTTATCATGTTGCCAATAATTTGATATTTATAACATCCGTGATGAATTATATGTCATTTTAGGAAACATATGAACCATTTGAGAAAATTGTATCCATCAAAGTCAAGAAACCAAAAGTGGCTACAAGATGAGCATAATCGAACTTTCATTTCTTGGATTCGTGATCATGTATGCTTCGAAGGACGATGGCTATTGTATTTTGATTACATATTTTTACAAATTTTAGTTTCATGCTTATAACTTATGCTTATACACTCATAGGTTGCTACAGAGCTTGAGTTACCGAACAACACAGTATCTGATACAGTGAGATGGATATCACATAGCCCTTCACCTACTGTGATAACTTATGTTAGTTATTTTGTAAATGGAATTCGTTACAATACAAAGAACCGTGATAGTGCTCGTAATGTGCAAAATAGTGGAGTTTGTTTAGTAGCGAAGGCAATGTAGATAGCTAGTGCAAAAGATAAAAATCCAATAGTGACGGACATGTCATTTTATGGCGTGATTCAAGAGATGTGGGAGTTGAATTATATTACTCTTAAGATTCTAATGTTTAAATGTAATTGGGTTGATAGTGCCAGTGGTGTCAGAACGGATGATTTGGGATTTAAACTAGTTGATCTTAAACACATTGGATATAAGTCTGATTCTTTTATACTAGCATCACAAGCGAAACAAGTATTTTTCGTCGAAGACCCAAGTGATACTCGATGGCATGTTGTGTTGCACCCTCCAAATAGGGATTACGAAAATCATATAAACGAAGATGAGTTAGGTGACATAACTTTAAATTACAGTAGTCCTAAAAATGTCGTTGCTTCAAATGCATTTGAAGACATGGATGAAGATGATTCGGTCTATATTCGAAGTGACTGTAATGGCACTTGGATGGTCAATGATAATCTATTATAGATGGTATAACTTATTATAATGTGTTGGCATGTTGTGTTGCATTCCTTAACAATTTGAGTGTTTCAATTAACTTAATTGATTAGTTTTGCTTATTAGTTACACTTACTTTTAGTCCACTAATAACATTTACTTTCATTGCAGGCCAAAACCCATCAAGAGAACCTATCTTGATGGACATGACCATCAAGAAATAGAGTGTGTTGATGTTTTTTGGCCATCAAGAAAACGATCTATCTTGATGGGCGGGCTTTCTTGATATGGGCTTTCTTGATAGTTTTTGGCCATCAAAATATGTCTTTCTTGATTTTTTTTGGCCATCAAGAAAGGCCAAAATTATAGTAGTGGATCTCTTCTTAAGTTAAAAAGGTAACTCAAGTTGGGGTTTGACATAAGAATCCATGGATTACCCGGAAATACCCTCAAACTAGCAACCTCTCCAAATTGTCAAAAGCTCCAAACCAGTCACTTCTACCTACAATTTCACCCATTTTCCTTCACAATTAACTCAGGCATCCTTCACAAAAGTTGTTAAGAAAGGAGTTAACTTGCTAACCTAAAATGTTCAACTGCAAACTCGATCTCTACAACTCGATATTCTTCAAAAACCGTAACTTGTTTTGATTTGCGCGAATTTCAAACTAGCTTCAAACTCTCTGTGATTTTCACCATTCTTCCCTTCAAAATTCCACTCCAAGAAACTCAGATCTTCACCTTCCTTCTCCCTCTTAGTGCCTTAGCTGAAGAAGAACGAAATTCCCCTTCGGAGAACATGAGTCAGCAAAAAAAAAAAAAAAAAAAAAAAAAAAAAANACCAGTCACTTCTACCTACAATTTCACCCATTTTCCTTCACAATTAACTCAGGCATCCTTCACAAAAGTTGTTAAGAAAGGAGTTAACTTGCTAACCTAAAATGTTCAACTGCAAACTCGATCTCTACAACTCGATATTCTTCAAAAACCGTAACTTGTTTTGATTTGCGCGAATTTCAAACTAGCTTCAAACTCTCTGTGATTTTCACCATTCTTCCCTTCAAAATTCCACTCCAAGAAACTCAGATCTTCACCTTCCTTCTCCCTCTTAGTGCCTTAGCTGAAGAAGAACGAAATTCCCCTTCGGAGAACATGAGTCAGCAAAAAAAAAAAAAAAAAAAAGAAAAAAAAAGTTAAAATGAAAATGATAAAATTTCCTCCGCCACCGATTAACTCAATCATTTCTCTTTTCTTATTTTTTCTCTTTAATAATTTTCATTCTCCACTTCTTTGAATAATGATAATAATACTAATACCAATATTAATAATATTATTATTAATAATTATAATAATCCTTAATAATATCACTTAATCCTTGATCCAAATAGTGACAATTTCCTTAAGTCTTTTACATTCTCAATTGGCATGTCAAAATAAATCTCAAGATTAATAATTCATATAAGAGTTTAGAGTTAAAGATTAGGGCTTATAACATGAGTAATCCTTGGCTGGGCAGTTGGAACAGCTGGTTGGAAATATTCCTTGATCGATTTGCTATGCCATGGAATAAAACTTGGGTCTTAAGCTTCTCATTAAATTTCACCCTGAAGGTACGTTCTATCTCTAGATAAAAAGGAAGAAGGTTAGCCTGACGACTTTGTCGCATGCATTACACAAATAAAACTAAAAATTAATCTTAGAACAGAAAAATAAAAATAAAATACACCTTAAATTAAAATCAATTTTTTTCCTTAATACTAAAAGAAATTAAATAAAACTAATCCTCAGCAATGACACTAAAAAACTTGATACACGCAACCATGCACATCGAATAATAATATAGTTAAACAATCAAAAGATCGAGTATCGTCCTCTGAGCATTAGATATTTAGAACTTCTAAATACCAGAAAATCTTATATGATGGTTTTTCAAGCATAAAATTAAAGAAAGATAAATGGTTGATTAAACATATTCACTTAGCAAAAACATCCTAGGGTATTGATTTCATTCAACAAAATTTTCAGCTCAAAGAATTCTCACTTAATCAATTCAATTATTCACTTGGGCCTAATAGTCAATAATCCAGGGTACCTTGCGTTGGAGAGGTTATCATGCGTTGGAGAGTTGATGTAAGCCTTATACTTAGCCTTGGGAGATGGCAAGCTAAGGGAAGTAATGTGTTATGCGTTGTGAAGAGAAATAGTGGACGAGAGTGAAGGAGCAAAAACTATCAAGTGTTGGCCACAGCTATACGTTGGTAAGTCTAGCGTTGGAAGCTATTGTAAATAGAAGAAAGCAGATGCTATGCGTTGGTAAGGAGTACCATGCGTTGGTAAGGCTACTTTGTGTTGGAGAGCTGCTGTATGTGATAGACTGCAGCTATGAGTTGAAGGTTATTGCCATGCGTTGGAGGCAGTTGTGTGTGGATTGCTGTTGTGGGCGTGAAGGTTGAGGGTTGCTATGCGTTGGTGAGTTGGTGCAGTGTGTTGGTGAAGAAGTCTGTGCCAGCCAACTTATTTTAAAAGAAAAGAAAGTGGAGGTTAAGTCAGCAGCATATATATATGAGTGGGCTGAGTGGTTAATTATTTTAAACACATTCTAGAGCTCGAGCTAGTTCCATTTTGTATACAAGCAATGAAGGAAGGTAGAAGAAGGTGTTCATATCGAATTCAAGTACAATTCTGTTGGTTTTGGTGGTGTAACTCAAGCTGGAACAGAAAGTTTGATTGCAGTTGTGAAATTCGAGCATGGTCTAGTGTTTGGAGAAGAGCGAGCTGAGGAAGTCGAAGGTAGGATTGAAATTTTGAGGTTAGTAAGTTAACTCAATTTCCAACCATTTCTATGAAGGATGTTTCAGTTAAATTTGAAGGGAAATATGTAAAATTGTAGGTGGAAGTAACTATTACTGATTTGCTAGGCAATTGAGAGTAGCTTAGTGTTATTTGGAAATATCTCTCAAACAGTGAAGAATTATGCTTTGAAATTTTGAGGTAAGTTAGAGAACCTATTTCTTTACAAGTTTGTAGAAGGGAAGAAGTTCTGAATTTGGCTAGAAATATGATTTTTATCAGGTAGAAGTGGGAATAAAAGGAAAAGAGGAAATTGTGGCTATTGGGTGTCGCTGGAACTGCAGTGTAGCTGAGAAGTTGGAGAGTGAGTAGCGAGACGAGTGTCGCTGGTAGCTCAGAGAGCTATGCGTCTCACAAATCTCACTAGGTGTCGTTAGGTATCGCTACTAAAGGTGAGTCTCACTAGTCTCGCTCACTATGGTCTCGCTGGTGCTAAATATTTGTAGCCCAATTTCGCTAATAAGCTCGCTCATTATGAGTTGTTTTGGGAGAAGTGAGTCTCGGTGATGAAGCATGCTTGGAGTTTAATTATGCCAATTTAATGATTATGAAAAGGAAATTTAGGGAAGCCTAACACGAGAAACGTGTATTTACAGGCCAAGAAGAGCTAGGAAAGGCGTATAATCTGCTTAGGGCCTAGGACAAGTTCTGAGTGACACTTTTCTTTCTCTAAATGATTTTATTTAAAATGTTTAGCCAGATTTTCTTATTAAATGAAATTTTATGATGACTTATTTCAAGATAAGCATGATGGCTGGTTATACTCGATTTTAAGGCATTGTTGAAAAACATGTTTATAAGATGATATTTATTGAGAAACGTTATGTTTTCCACGAAGGGTTTTTCAATGAACTGTTTATGCAAAACATACCTATTTCTAAAATATTTTCTAAGGGACTCAATGCTGAAGGACGTTGAGAAGGCATCTGAGTTTCCTAAGAACCCAGTACTAATGGACTCGGAGAAGGTACTTAGGCATCTTGAGATATTCCTATGTGCACATAGAGATTGCAGACGTTGGGTGCATTGAGTTTTTCTCTGCCTCGACTAAGGGAAATATTTGTTTTTGACGTTGGGTGCGTTGAGTTTTGCTCCGCCTCGACTAAGGGAAATATTCATTTTCGACATTGGGTGTATTGAGTCTTGCTCCGCCTTGACTAAGGGAAATTTTAATACAAAAGAAGATTTGATACGTTTGTAGACTGTATTATTTAAAAGACCTGACTTATATTTTATCTCAAGGCTTGACATGAGTTATATACAAATGTTATGTTTGAGCATAATTTGATTTCTTGAGTTATCTTTTTCTGAAACGAACATAATGATTTGACAAGGGTATTCCAGCATGTATTTACAATAGATATGACTTGAACTAGTATTTTATATGCAATGTGTTTAAATGTTTCTACTTTGATAAATTTTCGAAACAAATGTAATTTTACAAAACTAGTCACTCACTGGGCAACTCAGCTCATACTTTCCTATTTTTCTATTTTTCCAGGTAGCGAGCGAGTTCAGAGTGCTTAGCCTACAGAAGAGTCTCGTATGGGCCGTCTTTAGTGTTTAGTAGTTGGACAGTGAACCTCACAAAGGAGTGAAGGTTGCTGTCCTCACACCTCCTCTCGGGTTATGAAGGATAATTTGGGAGGGGGTGTGAAAATTGTATTGTACTTTATTGTATTGTACACCCAATTGGCTTTAGGTCAAGTGGGAAATTGTTGGGTTTTTTGTCCTATACTCGTGGTTTATAGTTTGTAAACTATTTTTTATTCAATAAAATAAAATAATTGTTATTTTATTATGACTTTTAGAATTGACTTTTAGACTTGCATAAATTCAAATCCAGTAAACGAATATCCAATGTTATTTAATGTACCTTGAATAGTATATGGTTGACATACAAGTTGTAAACCCTATTTTCATTTGTAGTAAGTACGTAATACCGATGTGGACTAAATTGTCTTTCCCTCTTGAAGATTGAAAGAAGAAGTGAAGGAAGCCGAAAATATTTTTGGTAAGTTGAACTCTAAATCATCATGAGATAAATCAAACTTGGAATATATAAGACTTAAGAAGAGTGTCACTGTTTGAACCGAGGTAGAAGGATATTATTATGAATTTTGTTATTATTATTTTTTGTAATTAAATGGGGAAAAATAAAGAAATGAAGAAATATACTTAATTTAGTTTGTAGAATAATGAAGATTTGTTTAAAAAATAAAAAAATACATTAAAAAATAAAAATAAATAAATAAATAAGGGAAAGAAAGAGAAAGAGGAAATTGGAGTAGGTGGTGGAGATTGACAAAGGAAGTTCATTTTTTATTTTCCTCCATTTTTACCAACAATCATACTTCTCCAAACTCAAACTGACAGAATTCCTCAGCTTGGCATTGGGAGGGAAAGGAAGAAGGAAACTCAGGTGGATTGGGGTAGAATTTTGAAGGAAATCTTGGTGAAAATCGAAGCAGAACCGAGGCTGGTCTGGAACTTGAATAATCTGCACAAAGTCTGGTGTTTTGAGGATAGCAAGTCGTAGAGAGTGAGTTTAGAGCTGAAAAATTGAGGTTAGTAAGATAACTCAATTTTTAACACTTTTTGTGAAGGATGATTGAGCTGAATATGAAGAGAAACAAGTTTAAACATAGGAGGAAGTGACTAATACCGGATTTTCAAGTGATCTAGAGCAGGTCGAAGTAAATTTGGATTATCAGACGAATGAAGAGGAGTTAAGTTTTGGAATTTTGAGGTAAGCTACACATTTCCTTACAAGCTTGTAGAAGGGAAGAAGTTCTAATTCGAGTTAGAAATATAACTTTTAACAAATAGAAATAAAGACATAAGCGAAGATAGTAGCAGACTGAGACGAGTCTCGCTGGTGTCGCTGGTTGCTTTTTGTCACAACACTCGCTAGGTCTCGCTAGTTTTGCCTAGTCTCACTAGTTCATATCTCGCTGATTTTTGCCTAGTCTCGCTAGTGCATATCTCGCTGGTTTGGACAAGTCTCTTTATTAGTGGTTGGTCTCGCTAGTGAGCTTTATCTTAATGCTTAAGACATATTTGCTACACTTTAATGGAAATTCTAAGGAATCTAACAAATGAAATTAAACCATTTCAGGCCGAGAGGAGCTAGTAAAGGCGTATAACCTTTTAAGGGCCTGGGATAAGTAGTGAGTGACAATTTTATTCAAAATAAGCATACTTTATACAAAGTTTTCCTGCTATTTACTGTTGCTCGGAACCATGTTCTTATGTTTATGCTTTTCACGGGTTTTAAATATGCTATGATGATTATTTGCTTTAAGGAAGCAGGTGTTTCCATGTAAATGTATATTATGGTTTTGCATTGGAAATATTTGAAGCATGCTAGTTCGTAACCGAGTTTTACAAAAAGCATGCTATTTGTTAATTTATGATTTTACGGAAGCATGATGATTGTTAAGAAATTTATGAAAGTCTGAGATGTTATAAACTCGTAAATTTTTATTATGTTATTTTCAAAGCATGTTGTTTTTTAATTATGTTTAGAAAAGGCTCCCAATGTTGAAGGACTCGGAGAAGGCATATGGGTAGCCGGGATATAGAAATGATTCCCAATGCTGAAGAACTCGGAGAAGGCATATGGGTGGCCTAAATCTCGTATATGGGACCTGGTACTGAAGGACTTGACAAGGTATTTGGGTAACCCAGAATATGATATCTATATGCACATAGAGGTATGATAGATGTTGTTGTGTTGAGATTACTCCATGCAGCTAAGGATGTTCGATGTTGGGCGTGTTGAGATTACTCTAACCCAACTAAGGATATTTTCGACATTGAGGAGCATTGAGCTTCGCTCCGCCTCAACTAAGGAAAATGTTTTTGAAATATATTGAATTTTCATGTTTCTTTTCGGTAAAGAAAATATATGGTATGACAACGCTACTTGAGCATGTTTTGCTTGAATATGGGAATGAACTGATGTTATTTACTTATTGTCATAAATTGATTACGATTTTGATTAGTTTCCGAGTTAAAGGAAGGTTTTTAGTAAATAAGTCACTCACTAGGCAACCTAGCTCACGTTTTCCCTGTTTTTCTATTTTCCAAGTAGCGAGCGAGTTTGAGGTGCTTAGCCTACACAGCAACTCGTCTGGGCTCATCATTAGTGTCTGGAATTTTGAGAATTGTAAATATTTGATCTTAAACCAGTGTTGTACATATATAGTGTTAAGGGACGGAAGTTAATGAACTTGTGTAAATTAAAGGTTGAATGTAAATCTGTATTATTATATTAGCTTAACTCTGGTTAAAGATTGATATTCAATTATTGTATATATATCTGCTTATTAGGTGGTTCATTTAGGTATAAGATTGATAGTAAATGCCGTAAGGAGATCGGTGTCTGCTGTCCTCACACATTCTCCTAGGTTAAGAGGGTACCTGGGAGGGGATGTGACACATATGGATCATGTTCAAGTAACAACCTAAAGGGGTCTATAGTATATGGATAAGGTTAGGTACCTTATCTTGGTAACAATATGGATATGACCCCACTTTGTAACCGTTACAAACAATGTCATCCAAATCATTTATATAGACATGCAAGTGAGGGTATCCTATGCAATGAGTTTACATAAGACTAGACTACGAAATATATAATCTTTTTTTTGTAACATCATTGACTAAAAAGACTAATATTTCACAGGATGACCATACGTAACTCGATAACAATTCTAAATGAGTTATGGACTCCAGCCTATATTGGCTTGTCCCTTGATTTGTATAGGTGAGAGCTGATTGAGTAAGGAGTTGGGAACATTGCTACATAAGATGGAATTCCCTCATTCTCGCCTTAGGGTAAGTAGATATGTAGTTCCCTTAATTGCTAACTCTGGTTCTTGAACAATGGGGTTCCACCCTTTCACTTGCTGAGAGAGACTTGGTTGTTGGACCATAAATAGATTGTTCATTACAAGATCAGTAATACTTAAAGGGCAAGAGGTAATTATAGGGTAAAACGGTAATTTTGAACATACTGCTATATCCATGTACTCAAGATGTTCTACAGTTCATAAGAGTGCAACTGTGGGTCTTTAGTGGAGTGCTTCACAGTTAATGAATGTTGATTAATTAATTAAAGGCTTTAATTAATTCATCTTGGATAATTGGAGCTTATAACTATAGGTCCACTAGGTCCTTCTACTACCTCATAACGTGCAAAACAAGGATCATTTGGTTGCGTCGTTGTACATGCTATGAGATCCGTTCGTAAATTGGTGAAGAAGATTTGAAGAAAGGTCTTCAAAGGTAAACCTTTCTTTTCCATGTGTTTTACATGCTTAATGTTACTCCTTTTATCTTTTCTATGTTTTAATTCTTGAAACGAAATTGACGGATTACACGCTTTCCCTCGGGATTCGATCCCTTCACGTTGGGGTATTTTCATCATTTTGCTGCCATATTAGCCTATATCGGTCCAAATGCCCAATTCCTACAAATTAAATATAAAACACATCAACGAACACAAATTAAGCAATAAAACTAACTAAATTCTAAGCCTAAGAACACATTTTTGTAGTGCATTTTAGGGTCAACAGGACATGGGTGAATGAGTCGGAGATAAGAGCAGTCAACGTGAGAGGGGAGTGGGGTCCTTGATATGTGCAAGCGCACACGTCAAATTATAGGATAATTAAAATGGCCTTAGCCAAGTATCGTCCTTAGAGAATCGATTTTCAATTCTTTTATTTTCCTAAAGATAGTTGCAATTTTATTTAGGGATGCAAAATAAACTTAATTGATCCTAAAATAGCAAATAAAATGATCAAGTGTAGGAAACTTAAATTAAGAGACATCTTAGGGTATTAGTTTCATCAATGAACATAATAAACTCAATTGTTAAACTCTTAGACCAATTAACACAACACCTAGATATAGAAGTCTTTTATCCGGCCTTCCCCATCGATACTAGCATTTTCTTTCTCTTAATTACTAATTCATAAATCTTTTGAAACTAGTCAATTAAGCAAAACATTAAGATTCTTCGTCATCAATTTTTATGCATGATCTAATCTAAAACTCTCTCACTAAAGCATGATTATAAATCATAGAATCCATTAATTATTGATCAAACAACAAATAACATTAAGGACAGTCATGCTTCAGAGCACTAATGATAATTAAAATTCGAAATCCACAAAAGAATTTAAAAATAATCCAAGACTACATCGAAAACCATAGAACTATAAGAAAAACAGCCTAACATGGCTTTTATAGACAGAATCATAACCAGAATATTAAAATAGAAGAATTAAAGGCAAGAGAAGAAGAAAAGGCGTTATTAAGAAATACGACTCCGTCTCTGAGGTAGAATTGACCCACCAATTAAACTTTAGTGACAATTATTTCAATCGTCGATGAAAATTCGCCACTAAATATCAAATTTTTTGTAGTGAACGCTCTCCAATCATCTTTGGCTCCAAAAGCAATTGAAATCAACTCGGGCCTTTTTCTCTTAGTGTCACACCCCCTCCTAGATACCCTCTTAACCTAGGAGAAAGTCTGAGGACAGCAGACATCGACCCTCTTACGGCATCCACTGTTAACTTTATACCTTGACCAACACCCAATAAGCAGATATACACAATAATCGAACATCCAACTTTAACCAGGGTTAAGCTATCATACGAATGTTGATTTACATTCAAACCAATGATTACATAAGTTCACTAACCACAGCCCTTAACCCTCTATATGTACAACATAGGTTTAAGATCAACTATTTACAATGCTCAAAATTCATAGATGCAAATAGTGGTAGGCCCAGACAAGTTGTTGTGTCAGTAAAGCACCCTAGACTCGCTCGCTACCTGAAAAACAGAAAAACAAAGAAAACATGAACTACGTTGCCCAGTGAGTGACGTATTTAGTAAAACCTTCCTTTAACTTGGAAACTAGTCAAACCGTAATCAATTTATGACAATATGTAAATAATATCAAATCAAACCCATATCTAAGAAAAACATGCTCATGTAGCATTGTCATAACATATACATTCATTTCCGAAAAAGAAACACGAAAATTCAGTATATTTTTAAAAAAAATTTCCTTAGTTAAGGCGAAGCGGAGCTCAATGCTACTAAACGTCGAAAACATCCTTAGTTAGGGCGGAGTAATCTCGATACACCCTATGTCGAGGAGTAATCTCAACACAACAACATCTATCATACCTCTATGTGCACATAGTTATCATATCCTGGGTTACCCGAATACCTTCCCGAGTCCTTCAGTACCGAGTCCCATATACGAGATTTTAGGCCACCCACATGCCTTCTTCGAGTCCTTCAGCATTGGGAACCATTTCTACATCCCAGATACCCACATGCCTTCTCCAAGTTCTTCAGCATTGGGAGCCTTTCTAGCATGCTTCGAATATTTCCAATGCAAGACCATAATATACATTTACATGGAAACATAACACATTTAAAACCCGTGAAAAACATAAACGTAATAACATGTTTCCAAGCACGGTAAATAACATGAAAACTTTGTATAAAGTATGCTTATTTTGAATAAAATTTTCACTCACTACTTGTCCCGAGCCTTTAGTGGGTTATACGCCTTTCCTAGCTCCTCTCGGCCTTAAATAATATGTTTCTCTTTGTTAAATTTCCTTAAAATTCCTTCTGACATAGAAAACAAGCCTTGGACATTCATACTATTCACCACCAAGACCCTACTATATAAAGAAAACTATCACCGAGACTATATTCCATGAAGAAATGCTCAATCGAGGCTATATTTCATTAAAAAGTTCACTAATGAACGAGATTTAAGCCATTAGCGAGACTAAACCAGCAAAATCAAGCAAAAACCAACTGTACCAACAAAACTGTGGACGAGCGGAGCAGCAAGAGCAGCGAGATTTGTGAGACAAAATCGATCAGCAAGACTTATCTTGCTCTCGCTCTTTCACGTTCCCAGTGTCGTCCAATTTTCCAACGACACTCGCCTCGTTCTGCTACTGCCTTCACTACTACTCGCATTTCTAACTATTAAAAGTTGCATTTCCAGCCTGAATTAGAATTTTTTTTCCTTCTACAAACATGTAAAGAAATGTGTTTTCTAACTTACCTCAAAATTTTAGAGCTTAACTCCTCTTCGTTCGACAGATATTCCCAATTTACTTTGCCCTGTTCCAAATCACTCGGAAAATCCGTATCAGTTAATTCCACCTAAAAGTAAACATGTTTCTCTTCATATTCAGCTCAACCATCCTTCACAAGAGTTGTTAAGAATTGAGTTAACTTACTAACCTCAAATTTTTAGTTTCTATACCAATTCACCCCATATGTCTTCTTCTACCTCCCCTCGATGCCTAGCTGAAAGATAGAGTCGATTTGAAGTTTGAGAAATGGGATAAGATCAACAACTTCGGCCATATGCACCAAAAAGTTTCCTGCCGACTTAACTCTCCACTATCTCTTTCCTTTTTTTTATTTATTATTTTTTTCCTTTTCTTTCTCTTTCTTTCTTCCTTTCTTTCTTTTTAATTGAAAACCCGCTTTTGTGCCCCAATTAATATTCAAAGTCAATTCTAGTTCGGTTTCCTCTTAATGACTTAAAAATTCAACTTACCAAAAATACTTCTGACTTCCTTCACTTCTTCTTTCAATCTACAAGAGGAAAAACAAGTTAGTCCATATCGATATTACGTACTTACGTTTAGCTCTTACAAATGAAAGTAGGGTTTACACTTAGCCTCCAAACCTTAGGAACTTGATAACCTAAACTGAAAAGATGAAGCAATTTTATAAACGTGAATCTACGATGGCACCACAACCCGAATTTCCTTTAGCGTGTTGCAACCCTAAAGGAAAATTGGGTCATCTTTGCAATGTCACCCTCAAAAGCTTGACAAGCGCAAACACACGAATCAAGTAATTAAATCCCGCAACGGCTAGATATCATCCTCGAAGATTGTAAATACAATTCTTACTAGCTATCTTTAGTTACATGCTTATTTTATATAGGTGATTCAAGTTTCTAAATCCTCACAACTTTGCTTTTCGTTTCACCCAAAAGGTCTCATACCATTAGAGATAGTTGTTCTTCCTTATAAAGTCCTGATCTTTACATTATCTACACAATGTGGGACTTTGGTCGCATTCCAACAACAATATTAAAACATGACATCTTCTTACACATGGGATATACTTTAACTTATGCAAGACGTAGACAAAATTGAGAAATGTCAATGACATTGTTTTGCATAAAAGAACCCTTGACTGTCCCAATCTTGAAGACAATATTCTACACTCTCATCTCACTACGTACGTTACGCCATATGTTACATAGGCTACTTTTTGGGATAATTATGCCTTTAGATATACTCCAGTTCGTTAATAATGGATTAATTATAAATGGACTCATTATAATTTCCTATTTACGATTCTAATTTGAGATATTGAAATTTTAGTTTGGTCCCCATAAAGTAAAATTTTTGGGATATTTATGATTGTTCCTAGTAAGTGACCTATTAAAATGTGAATATGTTCTCTCTTTATTTCTAATGTGCCGTATATTATGTCATTAGGGTGGTTAGTTTGATATTTTAAGTTTTAACACATGAGACTTTAGTTTGTTCAGGCTTCTTGAGTTAAATAGATAGTTTGATATTTTAAGTTTTAACACATGAGACTTTAGCTTGTTCAGGCTTCTTGAGTTAAATAGATAGTTTGATATTTTAAATTTTAACACATGAGACTTTAGTTTGTTCAGGCTTCTTGAGTTAAATAGATAGTTTGATATTTTAAGTTTTAACACATGAGACTTTAGTTTGTTCAGGCTTCTTGAGTGAAATAGATAGCTTACAATATTAAACTTGATATCTTACATGCACGATATGCATTTAATTAATGCAAACGAGAACTAGGCGAAATTTTGATAAATGTGAATAACGTTATCGATTTTTTTTTTGCAGATTTCCAAAATAAATTTAAAAAATTAGGCTCATAAGTCCAGATTTATTACTTTTGCAAAAATAACAAAACAAGATCAACTCACGTAATATACCTAATACGCCTATTACATTTGATATCCTTGATATACTATTGATATACACTTGATACACTACTGATATACATTTGATACGCTTGATATACGTATATCTTTGATACATTTGATACACTACCTGATACACACTGCTTATACACACTTACTACACTATTGATAGACACTTGATACACACTTAATATACTATTGATAGACACTTGATACATTTGATACACTTGATATACTATTGATATACAGTTGAAAATGACTATATTTAAGTGTTTTTAAAAAATAATCATAAAACTAATTTTTTTGAAAAATACTTTTTTTTCTAGTTATGTTATTCCAAATACAACCAAGTTGTCAATGTGAGTATACTAGTACTAAACTGAGTATTAGTAAGTTTTAGGTTGAATCTTCCGGCTTATTGTACATTTGTACTTAAAAATGAAAGAAACAAACTCATTTAAAAAATGAAAAAAAAAACTACAAACGGGATTAAAAAAATGTAGCAAATACAAAAATTAAAGTGAGTAATAACTCATATTGTTGAACAAAAAATATAAAAAGTAGACAAATCAATGGAAAAATACACAACTGATATATTTTAAATGTGGTATATTAGTTTGACTGATATACCAAAAGACGTAGCGCAAAATTGGAATACGGAATATATCAAAATTTAAATTTGAGAATTTTGTCATATCTGCAATTTTTTATAGGTTAAATACACGTCCCTAATTATACATTTTAGATTTGCCACCAATTGCAAATTTCCTAACGTTATTCTAGATAAAAGAACTCATTTTCTTAATAGTACTTGCAGTAATTAATTAAGTGAACTACAACACTAACTATGAACACGATACTTCTCTATTCTCATCACTATATTTCTTACGCTCCCCGTTAGAAAATCTAAGCTATTTTTGGGATAAATATGCCTTCAAATATAGTGTTTTTTTTTTTTTTTTTTCCTTTAAGTTGGGCTTATATTTGGCTATTTAATTAGGGTGATTAATTTGATATTTTAACACACGGGACTTGGGTTTGTTCATGGTTTGCTAAATTTAAGTTAATGTTGAACTTTTTAGGCTGATTAGGTAAGAAAGTTTTGTAACATTTCCAACGTTGCATTATTAAATTACTAAATGTCAATAATGTTATTGACTAACCATTATTAAATGTCTTATATTTATTTGTCTATTTATGTAACCCACCAACAACATTTGCATAAATTATTACATATATATTCCTTTAAAAAAAAAAAAAGTACATGTAAATAAGCAATTTCTTGAAATGCAACAACTTCTAATTTTTATCAACCCGAAAGTTAAGATTAAATTCTGAAGGAGTTGGAACCATAACTTTGCCCTTCTTCACTGATAGTGGAAGTTTCACGCATTTATTAAGACCAACTTTTGATAGCCAACAAAAGTTAAATGTGATTACCACTGTGAAGAAATCAACTTAAACTTGAAACTTCTCAAACATATTCTAAAAATCAATTCAGGCATGGTTGTAACTATGATATAGTTTGATTCATAAGAACTACTGTAATAATTTTGAGAAGGAGATGTTGGTTTTATAACTATATTATTTAAATGCGTGTGAGATACAATAGACAAAGATTAAGGAAGATGTCTCATATATTCCAGAAAGTGTCAGTGGACAAAGATTAGGGAAGAATTTTTATTTGAATTTTTATTTAAAAGTGTGTGAGTTAACTTTGAGAATTTTTCAAGGACGTTGGGGAAGGTTTTTGAAGCTCAATTTTCTTGGTAAGTCAGTTAAGAGGTTACAATTGAGCTCCATAATTTTTATTTGAATTTTATTTGAAAGGAAAAGGTGTTTTGGAGCTCTTAATGCAATCGGTTTGACATTGTTGAGGGAGCTAAGGAGTTCGAATGCACTACTGTCAGTGGGCAAAAGCTTATTTGCACACTTCCAGGTGAGACCCTCTTTGATGGATGAAATCGTTAAAGGCCAAATGAAGGATTCCATACTTAAAAAACTAGCAAAGGAGGTGAATCTTAAGCAGAGGACGGATTATGTTGTAAGGAGTGATGGGGCCCTAATAAAACATGGTAGATTATGTGTTTCTAATGATTTAGCTTTGAAAAGTGCTATTTTGGAGGAAGCTCACAGTTTAGCGTATGCAATGCATCCAAGTAGTAGAAAGATGTACAAAACTTTGAAAGGATATTATTGGTGGCCAGGAATGAAGCGAGAAATTGCTGAATATGTGGCTAGATGTTTGATTTGTCAACAAGTTAAACCTGAGAGATAGAGATCAGGAGGACTTCTGAACCCACTCCCTGTGCCTGAATGGAAGTGGGAAAATATCACTATGGATTTCCTATTCGGTCTTCCTAAAACCCCGAGTGGTTATGATGAAATATGGGTAATTGTTGATAGATTTACCAAGACCGCACGTTTCCTGCCAGTAAAAGTGACTTTCACCTTAGACAAGTTGGCTAAGCTATATGTTGACAAAGTAGTGAGCCAATACGGAACTCCAGTGTCTATCATTTCAGATAGGGATTCAAGGTTCACATCTAAGTTTTGGCCAAGTCTACAACAAGCTTTGGGAACCAAGCTAATATTTAGTACAACTTTTCATCCCCAAATCGATAGACTATTTGAAAGAACTATTTAGATCTTAGAGGATATGTTACGTGCATGTGTACTAAAATTTAAGGGAAGCTGGGATACCCACCTGTCATTGATGGAATTTGCCTACAATAACAGTTACCATTCTAGTATTGGGATGGCTCCATTTGAGGCATTATATGACAGGCGCTGTAGAACCCCTATATGCTGGGGTGAAGTGGGAGAACGGAAGATGATAGGACCAAAACTATTACAAGCTACATCGGAGAGTGTGAAGCTAATTAGGGAGAAGTTGAAGATTGCACGGGGTAGACAGAAAAGTTATGCTGACAAGAGATAAAGAGACTTAGAATTCGAAGTTGGTTATAAAGTTTTCCTAAAGTTATCACCATGGAAAGGGATTTTGAGATTTGGGAAGAAAGAAAAGTTGAGTCCAAGATATATTGGGCCTTATGAGGTTCTGGAACGTATAAGATCGTCAGCTTATCGTTTGACGTTACCTATGGAGTTACCCAAAATACATGATGTATTCCATGTTTCCTTATTGAGGAAATACATTCCATATCCCACACATGTCTTGGAGACTCAACCTATTTAGCTAAATGAAGACTTGTCTTACGAAGAGGGGCCCGTGCAAATTCTTGATCGAAAGAAACAAGTGTTAAGATCAAAGACTATACCACCTGTTAAGGTCTTATGGTGGAATCACAAGGAGGAAGAAGAAACGTGGGAAAGCAAATATCAAATGAAGATCAAGTATCCTCATTTTTTCTCCGGATGATCTTACCTGAATTTCGAGGACGAAATTCTTAAAAAATGGGTAATGAATTGTAAGCCCTAACCTTTATTTTCCTTTGCTTTAGCAGAAGTTAAAAACTATGGTTTAAGGTTGGTCAGGGGTGGCTTAAATGAGTAGGAATGTAGGAGGAATTCTAGTGCTTGTTTAAGTAACTATGAACTTTCCATTTACTTTTAATAAGGAATAAAATGGATGGAGAAAGTGGTGTAGTTGAGCAAGGGAATGTGGCTAGACTTAGGAAAATTTTTCTAAGTGTTGGAAGAGAATCTCAAGTCAAACTAGGTCAAGAAGTTGGAATTAATTTAGGAAAAATGTTAAATTAAGAAATAAATACTAAAATAAACTAAAATAATTATTTAAAGAGAAATAATATTTAATTTGGGTGGCTAGGATGAGAAGAAAAGAGGAGAAGCCACATTGAAGTAAGGAGTTTTGTGGCCGAAGGTGATTAGCTGGATTGAGCAACAACTTGGACCATAAGCAAGCAGCTCAATTACAATGTCGATTCTCCCAATTTACTCATGTCATTTTCGTCATTTTTGGACTAGAGAGAGCTCTGTGAATCCAACCTAGGGCTGTCAGAACGATTTGAGGTTGAGAAGCTTGAGAAAACTTGAAAATACCGAAGGTTGTCACAGAAACTAAGCAAACCATACGAGTTAACTTCGAGGATTTCAAGGACGCTCGGGAAGATTTTTGAAACTCAATTTTCTTGGTAAGTCAGTTAAGAGGTTACCCTTGAGCCCCTTAATTTTTATTTGAATTTTATTTGAAAGTAAAACGTGTTTTAGAGCTCTGAAAACTCGGGTTGAAAATAGAAGTCGAAGTTAGCTGGAGGCTGCCTAGAGTTGCTGCTCATGCCTGCACACCCTAGCCTTTTCACACCTGTCACCTGCGCCCCACACCCGCATACCCTGTGCAGTACACGTCCCACGCCAGCGACCCACACGCTAGCCCCATGCCCCTGGCACCCCTCGCCTACCTACTGCCCACCAAGGGTGCCTATGGCTATTTTGGGTAATTTTGGATGTTTTTGGACTCTAATTGATATTTTCTTGAATAATTGACCTTAAAATGGGTGAATATGAATTTTAAGCTGATTTTTGGATAATTTTGGAAATTTTGAGAATTTTGCAAAATGGTCCCTAAAGGGTTGGAAATGATGAAAAAGGTGGAAATAAGCTTGATATGGATAATGTGGATGGAATTTAGTTTGATAATGCTTTTAAGGACTTCAAGGAGATGATCTAATGGCTTGTAAATGATATTTCAGGTCCAGTTGAGGTTGGAAAAGTCTATAAGCCTCGAGGGACAAGCACAGATTGTGAGTGGCACTTGTTTTCTTTAAAAGGATTCTATTTATAACATTTAGCCATGATTTCTTATGAAATGTGAATTTATGTCGACTTACTGAATGTTGAGCATGTTTACGTTTGTACTTGATTTTACGATATGAAAGGCATATTCTATAAATTGATGCTTACTATTGAAAAATGATTTGATCTTCCATGAAATGATTTATGATGAACTATTTGTACAAGCACACCTGTTTTCTACTATATTTTTTTAAGGAACCCAATGTTGAAGGACGTTAAGAAGGCATTTGAGTATCCTAGGGGCCCAGTACTGAAGGACATGAAAAAGGTATTTGGGCAGCCCAGATAGTTCCTATGTGCACATAGTGAGGTATGACGTTGTTGTGTTGAGGTTACTCCACATTAGCTAAGGCTTTTCGACATTGGGTGTGTTGAGATTACTCCGCCCCAACTAAGGTTTGTTTTCGACGTTGAGTGTGTTGAGCTTGCTCCGCCTCAACTAAGAGTATTTTTGAAAGCTAAAGAATGTTTGATGACTTTATAAATTGTATTCAATCGAATGGCTTGGCTTATGTTTTCTACGTTGCTTAAGTATGATTTTTATGATATAAACTATCTTTTCCTCTAATGTTAGTATGATTTATCTTTAAAGTTGTGTCTTCAAGCTACGTCACTCACTGGGCATTAAGCTCATGTCTTCCATGTTTTCTATTCCATGCAAGTAGGGAAAGAGTTCCCGGTGCTTGGCCTACCCAAGCCTCATCCTGCTAAAGTTCCAAGCTATCAAAGATTACTTTCCATCTCAGTTGTTGTATGTGTAAATAACCTTGTATATGTGGCATGTAGACATAGCTCGTTAGATGTTGGGAAGTAAGAGCAGACACTATGTATGAGGTCTAAGTTTGGTTGTAATCGTGCTGGAGTTTTTGTTGAAGTAAATATGTATCATCATGTTGCTATAAGCATTAGTCTGATGGATTTAAATGTTTATGATTTAGGGTTATACACTGTGGTCAGTTATGCTAAATCATGTTTTCAGCAAGCTAGTCAGGTACAGGTAGGCAGTGAGCTTCACAAAAAGGGTGAAGTTTACTGTCCTCACATCTCCTTCCAGGTTAAAGAGTGTAACCTGGGAGGGGGTGTGACATTTTGGTTCCTTTTGCAATATTTGAAAAGAGCCCTTATTTTTATCACAATTAAAGAAATAATAACAAGCATAGATGGTTTGCTCAAGAATGGTTGGAATGCATTGACCTGAGATACTTTGGTGTTTCTCCCAACATTTCTTTTCACAATCAATGAGAGTGCACCCGTTATTATACAATATGTCTTGACATATTTGGGAAGTTAAGGCTCCTTTAGGCACCAAGATCAATGCAATCGAGAAAATAAATAAACAAATTAGTAATTTCTATCCAAACAAAAACGTTTATTATGTCATCAAGAATGTCAAGATGTCAAACTTAGGAAAACATTGGGAGATGTGTTAGAACACTACAGAAAATCATAAAATTGTTAAATCAAGATATCATAATAATGCATGCCTAATAGATATTTTGATTCTTAAGTCATGCTGATGTAGTATTTGTCAAAGAAAAAGAAGAACCTACAAATATAAGAGCGCAATGAAGATGACAAGGGAAGAAGAAACTAGTTTTGCCATATTCTAAACAAGAAAATGTGATCTTGTTAAGTTGGGTGGCAAAAAAATATGTAGGATTTCGAAGGTTTAAATACAATGAAAATACAATTACAAAATAAAAAATGAAAAGAATAAACTGTCTCCATGAATTTGTTTCATTTATATAAATATCGTAAAGTTTACTATAGGTTACACTTAATTCCATGCATGAGTTGTTTTCAAATTTCAAAAGTTGTTAGTACGTTTATGAGTTAAAATTAGATTTAGGTTCAACCATGTGTTGTCTAGATTTTTTGACATATTTTTACTATTTTAAAAGTAGAGAAATTATAGTGGAATATATATATATAGGGGATTGCATATATAGCAATCTAACACAAAATAGTAATGAATATAGCATAATTTAAAAATATTTGAAAATATGGCAAACTCTAAACTTCTATAAGTTCCTATCATTCAATGTGGTCTAGGTCTATTAATGATAGATGTTTGTAATGGATAGTTTGCAAACTTCTTTATTATTACATCTTCTTCTTTTCTTTTTTTTTTTTTTTTTTACGAGTGCATCATATCAATAGAATATAAACATTATAATATGGTATATAAAAATGATATGAATTTTCTTAATTTATTGTTAGGTGGATTGTTCATTTTATTCCAAGTTTAGAAGAATGATCTGATTTGACAAACTTTATTAATTTAATATTAGTATTCTAATTATGTGGACTCCCTCCTCTTGGCCTCTTCTCCATCATCAACTTTCTCTGGCGAACCTACCTTCCCCTAAAATGAGACTCATCGCTATTGAAATAGGGAACCCAAAAATACTACTTTGTAGCATCAATGGTCGTGAGTTTCATTATTTATCCGTGATAGACCACGATAGACTACGCTCAAGTGACAGAAGTTTATCACGATTTATCGCGATTTATCGCTGACAGATGATACAATTTTTCAATATTTGTAAATAGTTTGGCTCATTTTGCTATATTTGAAAATAAGCCTAATTGTTTTAAATGGTAAAATTGATAGAAATATATTCAAGTATAAAGACTCAACAATGGCATTATGCTATATTTACATAAGTTGACTCATTTTGCTATATTTGAAAACAACCCAAATTTTATAATAATTAATTTTTTTAATAAAACTCTCAAACCTTTCAATTATCAAATGCTGATTTCGTATCACGTATACATAGTTTCATATGATTAAATATCGAAAATAAAGGAAAAGAAAAAAGATATATTATATTTATATGATTATTATACTTAAAAATAAGAAAGTTGACTTTCGATTTATATAAAAATCAAAGGGTTCATCTAATGGTAAGGCTTCAACAAAATAAATAACATAGGTTAAAATATATAATTAAAATAACAAAACAAAGTTGTATAAAGAATTGTACAGTGATCAGTTCTTTTGTTTTAAAAAAAATTGTAAAATAAAAACAATATATATTTTATTAAATTGAAAATAAACAAAAGATTCTAAATTTGATATGAAACGTTTAAAACTTATTAAAGAAAATGAATATTTAATGTTTCTTCCCTTATAATTAATCATTTTTTCATAGGTCCTAATAATCCGTTTTATATAGGTAGCATAGGGTAAGAGGAATTACTTATGAGCCTCAATCAAATAAATAAATAAATCTATTGTTAGATTCATGTAATGCCTTAAGTTTAGGACGGAGACATGATCACATTCAAATTAGAGGAATATTGAGGATATAAATATGGTTAAAAAAAGTATTAAAATAATTAAAAGTTACTATCTATACTAACAAGTCACACCTTCTTTTTCGGTAGATGAGTCATAAGAACTTTAAAGTTAAATGTGCCTAGTTTTGAGCAATCCTATGTTGAGTTTGCTTTTGGAAATTGGAACAATGTGAGTGGGAATAAAGCATACTGAAAATACTCGTGTTGGTTTGTGGGATAGCACATCTTCACTTTTGGAAACATTTCAAGACTAACAAGGACCGACATATCCAAGTTGTAGGGAATGTAAGAGAATGTCAGGGCCATCAAGTGTCAAATCTAAATTCTGAATCCTAAGTCTAGAGCATTACAATTCAAGTCTTACTGGGTCAAATGAGCTTGCTTAATGAGATTAATTTAATGAATTTTATTTTATTTTTGTATAAATTCAATGTAGATAAAGTTTGTAAATATAATATGCAGAGAGATTTTAAGTATTAAGGACAAATTAGCTAATTATTTTTTATTTTGGAAAGATCTAAATTTATGCTTTTTGAATGATAACATACACTACAATAAATATCACATACGGTACCTTTAAAAAAACACTAATGTAGACTTTTTATGGCATTTTTGAAATGTTGTTGAAGGCGATGTTATTGAAAGTCACCTACTTTTCATAGCGTTCTTTCAATGCTATAAAACATGCTATAAACAGTCCATTTTCAATAACATAATTTTAATACTATAGAAACTTTTCATAACATTAGAATAAACGCCATCATTACTTTTTAATAGTTTTTTTTTATAGCAAATAAACAACGTTATTAAAAATATATCATAGCATGTTTGGGCATATTGTTATAGCAAATGTTATTGAAAGTCTCCAACTTTTTCTAACGTTTTTTTCAACAATACTATAAAATAAGGTTTAAAATTTTCACTTTTTAAAGCATAAATTTAATGTCATATAGACTTTTCATAGCATTACAAAAATGTTATGAATGACCTTTAGTACTTTCTGTTGAAACTACTGTTATGGATAGTAAGCAACTTTTAATAGCAATTCTTTTCTTGTTTGCATTTGTGTACTACTAGTAAGTCACATTTCATTTCATATATATATATATATATATATATATATATATATATAAAGAAAAACAAATTTTCTGAAATATTTGTATAATCAACCTTAATTATACAAACTTTTAATGTAATTAAGTGCATTTACATCAAAATCAGAGTATAAACATATATATCACCACTCATAGTTTGACTTTTTAATCACTACAACACTCCAACCCGTTATAGTAAACAAAAAAGCAAATTAACCTCTTTCTAATTTTTTTGTGTTATATCATTTAGTCTTCGCATTTTAATGTCTAATAAATAAATCAATAAAGTCCACAACAATCGTTTAGTTTAGTAGACTTATGAGAATCCTTCCCATAGCTCATAACATAATAAAATTAACAATCCTCCCAATCCAAATTATTTGACAATTAACCTTGAGGTATACATGTCTTACATCAACTACGAAAGTGCTAATAACACATTTAGGAGTATAATAAGCTAATTCGTTATGAAATCAATATTTCTAAACGACCACAATTTGGGCTATTTTATTTTAATATCTAAAAGCAAAAATGATTGGTATCTTTAATTGCATTCAACCTTTCCAATTTAAACAATAAAAAAGACTCAACGGTTCCTCATAAAAAGTAGTGTAACTTCCTGGTTTGAACTTTCTTGAAGTCCTTTTATCTAACAAAAAATAAATAAATAAATAAAGCAGCGATAAAAAAATATTAAGAGAGAGAGAGAGTCATTATAGAATATTATTGCAACAAAATAAAGAATATTGTTAAACGAAATATTAGACAAGCTAGCTAGAATCCTAGATCATAAGTTCCTTTTCACTAAAAGATATGGAAATGACACTTTGACTCTAACAAAAAAAATATATATATAAATAATTTTTTTAAATGGTCTAAATTATATTTTACCTCTCAAAATTGCCTGGAACATATCGAAAGGTATCTAAGTAACATTGACATCAAAACAACCTAAAAATGCCTAAGTGACATTTTCACCCTCAAAACTATCTTAAAAGTGGCTAAGTATCACTAAGGTACGTAACCTACCCTCTAAAACTATGGTTACATCCTGAAAGTGCCTAAGCACCAATCTTCAAGACCGCAGAATAATTCAAAATAACTTAAACCTAAAAATGATTATCATAGCGGCAGGATAGCTAGAAAACAACATAATACTAGCAAGTGGAAAAATACTCTCCTCACTTACACACACACACAACCTTGTTAGCTCCTACCCACCCACCCACCCCCACACCGTTGATAATCTTCTATCATGACTACCATTGTTGTGTTCTATAAGTGGTTATCAAATCTGAAAGAAATCCATTAACTTTGAAAGATTAGCACTTAAAGCTATTAGTGATAGAAAGTCATTAGTAGCTGTAACTGATTCATTGATAGACTTTCATCGATGACTATCAATTTTGAGAGATTGATACCTCTATTAGTTGCTATCATTGATATCTAGCTAACTTGAATCACTTATATCACTAGTACATGAACATCACTAATATCTACCTAAATTTCTTTCACCAATATCACTTGTACATGGATATCACTGATATTTATCTAAGTTATATCAATGATATTATTGATAGTTGATATCATTGATATCTATAACAACCCGACTTTTCTGGCACTTACTAATAGGTCGTTACATGCATGCTTAAACTTGAAATACGACTTTTGATTCAAAGTGAATTGAACATAATTTATTTAAAATAAATAAAACAAACCAAATAATTATCTCGAAGTATTTAAAATAGTTTTCACGGGGTCTCCTCAAAAACATAAGTTCAAATTAAGAAAACAAAATAAGTTAAGACTTCAAATTTTTTACTACAAAAACCTAGGACTTAGAAAACATGGAGAAAATATATGTGAAAGCAATGATTAGTTGCATTAGCGCAGTCACAGATTCTTCTTGTCATTTGCCTATTTATCCTTGCATTTACTTGAGAAATATAACATAGACAAGAGTGAGTATAGAAATACTCAGTAAGTGACCCACTATTAGCCAACTAGGTGAATCTACTATCTCCCTATCATAAGCATAGATGTACACAACATAAGCATAACATAAGCTTAAGCATAAGCATAGGCATTAGTTCTCACGTCATGTTCATACCAACATAGCTCATAGGCATCTAGCATACCCATAACAATCCATAAATTCATGGGTATAGAAATTCATTCCAATATGTTAATAGCATGCTTCTAAGGTAAATAATTGTCTTGACATAAACAATTGCATTAGGGCGCCCGCTCGAAGGTGAACTGGTATGATTGACAAAACCCAACGATAGTGCTTCAGACGTCCAACAAATGATCAATGGTGCATGGACGCGATCAGATTTGCAGCAGTATGGATGCTTCTGAGACAACGATGATCCATGACAGTGAACAGACGAACACAAACAACTAGGGTGATGATCGAACGGTAGAAGATGGACGGTCCGCGGTGAGTCGATTTGGCGGCAGTTGCGAGCTCAGAGGACAAAAAGCCAGGGGCTGAAGCTGGGAGTGGCAATTGGCTGAAGTTCACAAGGAAGAGGAAGATGATGAAGAAATTCTTTTCCTTTTATTTCTTCTTCTCATGCTTCTTCTTCTTCTCCGACTTCTTTTCTAGCTTCTTCTTCTTCTCCAACACGAAGAGTCTAAGCTCCGACGCGACCAACTCTAGTGAGTGAGGGCGAGCACGAGAGTGAGTGAGAGCGAGAGTGAGAGTAACAGCAAGAGAGAGAGAAAGAGTGAGAGAGAGGAGAGTGATTGTGAGTGAAGAAAGAGAGTGAGAGCAAGAGTGAGATCGATTTTTCTGTGTGGGCGAGTTCATTTCGGTAATTTCACCTAAACTTGACGCCAACCAAGAGTCATTTGCCATTTTTTAAAAAATTTGGGTTATTTGGCATTTTCAGCCGAATTTTTGGATTATCTGTACAAATTGTTCATCTTTTTCTTCGTTCACGTCAGGTCCCAGCCACAGCCAACTTCCGTCCATACCCAGATTGCCGATGTCGGCGATGTCATTCCCCGCGATGCAGCCTGCCGTCGAATGCTCATCGTCTGCGCCACCTGCAGTTGTTCGTCGTGGTGAGCTCCCTCTATCTCTCTCTCCCTCCCTCCCTCCCTCTCTTATGGGTTTTCTTAAGTGTATTCGATTACCCGCTTAGCGTGGGCTTGGATTGCAATTCACTCTTGATGTTGGATTTCAGATTTGTGTTTCTGAGGTCGAGGGTGGGTTGGACAGCGGTGTTAAATTTCATTCTTGGTGGTTTAGGTGTAGTTGGTATCATTGTTGAAGTTTGGAGTGAGTTAGTAGCATGTCGTTTTTGGGTAAGCGTTTTGTAGATACGTTTTGGTGAATTTATGTTTTTGTGTTTTAAACCTAGGTATTTAAGTTAATCTGTGGTTTGCAGTTTGGGGTTAATTTGAGGTTAGATCAAGCCAAAAAGGAGAATTGTTATACTTGGGAAGTAATACTTAGTTTTTGATTTCAAGGTAAGTGGCCTTGCTATTAGAACACTTAGGCTAGGTTGGGATCTGTGTGCTGGTAGGTTAGACCTTGCATGAATTTTAGTATATTGTTTGATTGATATATGTGAGATGTGTATGTATGATGAATGGATAAATGTTATAGAAACCATGAATCTATCTATTGCACAAACCATGATTTAAAGATTAGAAGAAAAAGAGAATTACAAGCTCTTGTACTTATCCATTATCGAGAATTTGTATGTGTATTACATGAAAGTATGAGAATGAATGTGGGACCTCATGCATTCGTATTTTTCATGAAAACTAAGAACCATGTTCATGACAATTGCCTCCTTTAGAAAATCGATGTACATCTAAAGGAACCGGAAATTATTGTAGACGAGACTCAGTCCTACTAATTTGGAGCCAACATACAGTTAGCTAGGCTCAGCCTTTAGAGGATGTCTACAATATCTCTATGTTGGAAGAGAAATAGAGGGACAAAGGAAGGGTAATTGCTCATGTTAAGGCTTCAAAGAGGAAAATTTATATGTACTAGAGAAAGGAATAGGTTCCTCCAGAAAAGTATGAACCATGTTGTATGTGTATGCATAACCCGACCTTGGTAATGGGGTTACTTATTGAGTATTTTAAATACTCACCTCTTCCTTGAATTCTGTTTTTTTTTCTTTAGGTAAAGGCAAGGGCGTGCAGGGCGATTGATGGAGCATTTGTTAGGTAGCCATGGGAGACTAGATACTCTTGATAATGTATTTGTTAGATTTTTGCTTTATGAACCTCTCTTTTGTTCCTTTGAATTAAGGTTTTGATCTCTAAATCTTCTTTGAGGTCGCATGTGTCTTTTTGGCTTCATTCGAGTTGACAAACATTTGTTAAGTTAGTTAGTTTTAGTGGCTCTTGATGAATCAAATTAATTAGATTCTTCGATAGTAGGTTTTTCTTTTTTTTCTTTTCGAAACTCTGGTAGATCTGTTGAGGAGGAGTTTGGTGTTGAATGTCATTGGAAGTGTGATCCTTTAAAATAGGTGTGAAAAGAACTTTTGGTGATGTTGTAGCGTCATTATGTTGTCGAAATTTTTCAAAAAGTATAAAACTCAGTAAAGTTGATGAAGATTAAATCTTAGTAATGATCCCTAATTTAGTGTAGAAATTTGGGGTCTTTATATCTCCAAATTATCATCCACTTCTAAATCACCCCATTTCAATTCAATTTTCACAAGTTGAATTAAGATTAAATTAAATCTGAAATTTCAACTCTCTAACATTTAATCTAAAACGAACTATTTTAACCCAATAATTCAATTTTAGCCTCAAAATTCAAATTATCATCCAAATAATTCAAGATAATTAAACTAAAAATTACTTGAAGATTTTGGAATGTTACAATGTCATTAATATCTACCTAAGCCATATCACTAATATCATTGATATACATATATCACTAATATCTAACTAAGTTATATCACTAATATCACTAATATCATTGACCTCAAATGCTATAGTTACCAAATTCAGATTTTAACATTTTGAGTAGGGTCCAATGAATTGTTTTTTAACATTTAATGACATGAATATTAGTGGTTATCTCTGATAGATGTATGTTATTATGTTCTAATAATAGGAATCTTTATATAATAGCTACTAATAGATTCTATAAGTTTTAGACTTTTAGTTTGATCTTGAGTATCTAATTATATTCTAATTACAATCATCCAAACTAACTCTTGTACACCAATATTCATTTACTCGAGAAAGTGTTACCAAACAAATATTTACTAATAAATTATAACACATTAGTTAATAAAACCCTATAAGCTATACTTATTTCTATCAATGATTCAAGTAGTTTTTTAGTGATAGAAAACTATCACTAATAGACTATAATAGATTTAGTCTATTAGTGATTAAAAAAAAAAAAAAAAAAAGGAAAAAAAAAAAATTTTATTAAAAAAAAAAAATATAAAAAAAAAAAAAAAAAACTACATACTCTTTTGATAACGATTACGTTTCTCAATTCAATTCGAAAAAAGATGTCAAATTTGAAAAACTAAGAAAGGAAGTTTCTTTCCGTTTCGTTTCTATTTGGTATTTATATTTATCATTTAATATTGATAATTAATCTTAAACACTTAATTCATTGGTGTTGAAGGGCCTATTGACGGAGCATTCTTCTAATTGTAAAAGTAAAAGGAACTCCCATAAAAATCCAAATTAAAAATTGGAAAAAAAAAAAAAAAAAAAGGAAAAAAAAAAAATTTTATTAAAAAAAAAAAATATAAAAAAAAAAAAAAAAAAAGGAAAAAAAAAAAATTTTATTAAAAAAAAAAAATATAAAAAAAAAAAAAAAAAAAAAGAAGAGCGCAAAAAGAAGAAGGTGAAACGCTGCGCAGAAGAGGAATTGGCAGCCGTCAACTAGAAAATATTATTTTAAAGATTTACTGCATTTGTAAATCTTTTTAAAACTTGCTATATTTGCAAATAGCAAGTTTACCATTATTCAAATAATCTTTATACAGAAATTTAAAAACTCTTTTCAAATATAACAAAAAGAATCGAAATATTTATAAATATAGCAAAATTTTACTGTCTATATACGATAGATTGCGATAGATCGTGATAGACTATTATCTGTGTCACGATAGACACATATAGTAGTCTATCGCAGTTTATCATAAATAGACTGTGTATGCTATTAGTTGTAAATATTTTTAACAGTTTTGTCATTTAAGATAATTTCTCGAAATTTAAACGTAACCTATTTTGATAAATTAATTAAAGTTTTGATTCAACCTATAATTCAATGGCAACTACTTTTATAGCTTATAAAAATGTTATATCAAACACATTTTGCACTATTGTTAAAATTGGAATTCGATTTTTTAATCTACTACCAAATACATTGCCTACCAAACAAGTCCTAAAATATTTGACAATATTGATTTAAAACTTATCATGGGTAGACATCAACACTTCATAGATTTGGTTTGAATGATGGAAATCTTTTAAATCCTTACAAGAATACTAAAACCAACTAGTTGATATTCCAAAAATGATCAAATATGAAACCCTAATCTTGAAGATGCCTGAAGCTTACCAGTGAGTTATAAAAGGTACCAAAACAAATCACAAAATATGCCTACAATGCTATCTTCTACATACAAGTATTTTTCTTGGGTGAAAGTCAATGAGATTGCTACTGAAGCCTACCAAACCAAAGAATGGGAATGGGAGGAAAAACCTGTTTGGATGTGTTTGAAGTTGCTAATTCTTCCTTCGTGTAATTCCCACATAAATATCAACCTGACACGCTATAGAACCCGTAATACAAACTTCGGATACAAAAATGGCAATCAAAATAAATGTAGGACATCGTCTTCATCAGATAAAGAGTTGAAAGCAGACAACGTAAGCCTGCATTGCATGTTAATTCAATACATGTAAGAATGCTAGTAATTAGTCGGGCGAAGTTCCAAATGAACAATATCAATGGTTGTGCTTTATCTTTATTGGTAAGACGAAATGAAACCTCAATACATAATGGAGAATTATCTGTATATGAGTGCGTATGTACCAGGATGTCGAGAAGCATGGAAGCCATCGATTAAACAACTAAATGCTACATTTATTTAATATTTGAAGAGCTATAAACATTCTTACTTAATTTATAGAACATACTGGACCAGCAAAAGCTAGAAAGAGACTTATGGTAAAAGGATTCCAAAACTAACATAACAATCTCAAAATTAGAGCAGTAGCATTGTCTTTAAGGACTTTGCAATGAGTAAAAAAGTAAGATAATTTCTCATGTAATTGTATATTTATTTCAAAACAGATGATAGTTGATGGTTAAATAAATACTCTAGAATTCGAGAACAGTGGAGCGAATGTCTATATCTTCAGGTGCAGAGTCAAAAACAGATTTCATTCCCGCAACCATTATTATTCTATACAGAAAACAATAAGGAAAGCTTCAATCAGGAAAATCCCACCTTCTAAATAGTTTAGAAGAATGAGACAATGAAAAATGCAGACTGACCTGAAGATGACTATGAGGAACAGAAGCAAGTAGAAGATAAGCTTGGCCAAACGGAAATATTTCTCACGTTTAAGAGCTCTAAACACCTCAGTGACATCAATAAGATGCTCCCTCTTCAAGAACCTGAGGCATTGCAACCGGATAATACATGTCATAAACACAAAAAAAGAAAAACGGAGAAATACTTGAAAGAAGTTCTGAGTCCAACTGCTGCAATGGAAACTTTCATTAGAAAATTTTAATTTTACTCTTAAAAAATATCTGAAGTATACATCTATCCATAACCGAGAATCTAGTGGACATTTTTGTAGGATCCAAGCTTCAAACAATAGGTAATCTTTCATTTGAAATTTTAGTTTTATTCTTAAAAAAGATCAGCAGTAGGTCTATGTCCATCACTGAAAATCAATTACACTTATTTAAAGGATGCAAGATTTGAACAACAAGTTGGCATACCTGAGTCAATGGAGGACCTATCAAATGGAATTAAATTTCAGTATAGTACTGAAATAGCTACGTGGAATAAGAACATTTAGAAAGGATAAACAAATCAATAATAGGCATCACAAAAACTGCCTCCCCTTCCTCTAAATGATTATTTGATGTTTTTCTTCCCAATGACTAAATGAGTCAATTATGCCTAAAAGTTTTCACAAGAGAAGAGATAAGGATGTCCTTACATGATAGGGTCCTTTTGGTAGTTGTCAGTTATTGTGACAAATGTATCAACATCTATAGTAGTGTTGTTAAAATCCTTGCGCTTCTCCCTTAATCAGAATGAAATTTCACAGGTTAACATTTAATTGTTAACCCATCTCTATTTATTTATATTTCTTCTTACCTGTGTGAGGTGCAACAGAATTTTCCATTGTGCTGCGCATACCCTCCGAGAGTGCAATACTTGGTTCATTTTCAATTCTCTATAGATCTACTCATCTTTCTTTTATTCTTCTGCGTACAGTTGAAGTTCACTATTCTATGAAAACCACGAGCCTAGTTTAGTTATACATTGGTACTTAGTCTTGTCCAACAACAACTTGCTTTTCTATACTTTTAAATTTTTAAGAATTGCAAAAATCCGATCTTCATTTTATATTAATGAAAGAGTTAAACATGCAAAAATAAAAAGAATTGCACAGGTATGCAAAAACGTTGTCTTTCAGTGCTTTACAGCATCATGAAGGCCCCTTGTCATATATACTAAAAATGACCTTGCTCAAATTGACTTAGCTGACAATGTTCTCATTCCTCTTCGTAAGATTGTGTGAGACCCCTAGTTAAAGTTATATTAGGACTATTGGTATGTTCATTAGTATGGGACATATTAAAAATTAGCTAGAGAGTTTGTCAGGGCTTTTAGTTATAAATAGAGGGAGTGGGTAAGGAGCAAAAGTATGAATGATTTACTAGGAATTTTCATTGTGGGAATTTGGGAGAGAGATAGTCCATTCGAAAGTTGATATATTGTAACTTTCCTTCATATTGCAATCTATTACCATCTTTGTGTATTCTTATGGTTTTTGTGTTCTTTAAGTCTTCTTGTTAGGGGGTATCCTAATAGATTGCTAATGTATATTTCACCTCTATACAGAGGAAGAGACCCAGTATGTCAATTCACATGATGGCCACCCCTTTTAAATTCATCCCTTGCCATGGGCTTATTAATCATCATCAAACATTTGAAGATCATAAAAGAGTCATTTTCAAAAAATACAATGCTATCAGAATGACTTGATGGTTGCATGCTGGACAGGTCTAGTTGAATACAACCCATTGTTATCATAGCAGCTCCAGAAGTTCATGCCCTTTTATTGCCAAGTGTAAAAGTTTGATTGAGAAGGAAAAGAACATACTAAAGCAAACCAGGATATTGGATGCTTAATGAAGGCTGTATGCCTCTTTCTTGACCCATGAGCTTTCAAGGTCCATATGAAGATCACCGATGGCTCCACCATCAGATTTTGGGGGAATTTTGGTTGTTGGTTCCCCAGGTCCACTATGCTTTTTGATTCAAGGACTTTTTACCTTGGCTGAGAAGTCAAACCCATTTAGAACTACTGGATTTGAAGATTTAGGTGAGTGAATGCTCAATTCAGAACGAATTACAATGATAGAAATGTAGATGAATGGTCATCCCTCTCAACCAAGTTGGATATCTTTTAGCCTAATCAAACTTGGGTTTCTAGATCCTAGTTGCTCGAGTCAGGACATTTCTGACACAAATCTTTTCTTCATACTTACTGTCAAGCGATACCTCCAAGTCGCACGATACTCATCTTTATAAGTTGAAAACAAAATTAAAAAAGCAATATATAAATAAAATAAAAAATAAAACAAAATGAATAACTTCAAAACAAAGTAGATAAATACAGAGACAACACCTACCATAAAGACTATTCACAAAAGTCATTTACATTTGCTTGGGGATATAACCAACTGCTTTTCCTCATTTTTACATATTAAAAAACATGGAATCAGCCCAATAAAGAGGGACGGTTAAAATCAATTTAAAAAACATGGCAGCAAGTGTCGAACAGACCAGTTAAAATTGGAATTATGAACTGTGCATCTCAGCTCCCCAAAAGCACCAGAAAACTCCTAAATGCAACCAGCTACGCAGAACATATCTAATATTGCGGGAAAACTTTACCATAAACTTAAAGGACACCTAGTAATTTGACAATTGCAGGGTATTCTTTTTCCAAAAAGAAAAAAAGAAGTATATAAATATGAGTGCAAGCTTGATTCATTTTGCGAGTAAATAACATCATAAGCCTCATCCATAACACTTTAGAGAGTTCAACAACATGAGATGGGGAATTCGAATTTCTAACCTTTTAGTTGAGGGTATATATCTTTAACCAGTTAAGCTAAACTTAGATTGACAACCATAATACTTTAGATAGTAAGAGGACTTCATCCATAACAAAGAAACACGACCAACATACCTTATCCATAACACACAGTAAAAGGAAAAATAAACCATGCCTCACATCAATGTCAAGAAATACTTACAAATTTATGTGATAGCAGCTAACAGGGACGGTTATAAGAAACATGAACCAATGGCCTGTGAAGAGGAAAAGAGAGCAAAATACTCCTTGCACTAAAAACTCTGGAACGACAAGTTTATTAATGCGAGAGGATGAATCATAGATGTTCAAATAATCTGCCTCCAAATCCGTTAATACCAAAAGCTACAAAAAGATCAACCACAACTATTAGATGCTTCCAACATGAAAACAAAAGTGTACCTAGACAATTAAAACCAAATTTTTGCAATGGCTAGTAACATTGATCTATAAACGAAAATTCTAAGTATTCATCGAGTCCAAAAAAAATATATAAAGAAATCATCGTAGTTCATGAGAAAATTAGTACACGATCGATCGAAATAAATATCAAATTCATCACCGTAAAATTGATTATTCTACTGCTTGGTTAAGAAAGCAAGAGAAAAATGTGAAATAGTAAGAAAGTATATAATCTATTTCAGAAATAGGTTGAGCGACAGTGTAAAGGTCCCATCAATCAAAATCTAGGACACATCTAGCTGTAAATCAAATTGAGGTCCAAATGCTCTCTCGCAGCAAAACGAATCTCAGATTCCCATCAAACCTCCACTCCTCATTGAATAAGCAACCCCAACAAGAATATTCGGGCTACGTTTCAGCAAAAACATTCAAACTTAACCAACTATAAAGATAGTTGATCTCCGAAACTAGGGTTGATGAGCGATTAGAAAGGACGTACCTGGTAAAAGTTGAGGACGAGGAGGGCGACGTTGAAACAGAAAGAGATGAACCAAAAGATCAGATTCCACGCCATTTGTGAAATAGCTGAGCAGCTTCAGTTCAGTGTAGAAAACCCAGAATCGGAAGTTTGATTTGTTAAAGCTATGGGGCGAAAGTTGAATGTAGTTGGGAATTTGAACTCTAGATGCTGCATTGAAGTTCCAGTGGTTCTATAAATTTTCAACCAAATTTCTAAGCCGAATCAATTTTCAATCACAATTTGCTATTTAGACGAGTAGAGGAAGGAGCATGTTGAGAAGGCTGACTTTATTTAACACATTCCACAATCTAAAAGCTTATTTTTCCTTTCTAAAATTGGTTAAATTTACAAATTTTTGGTCACATACATTTAGAAATATCCATTTAGAGCCTTCAAATTTTAGAGAAGTTTTAAGGACGTTTGGCATACAAGTTTGAAATTAGATATTTGGGGCTTATTTGATATAGCGTGAAAATCTTGAGTGGAAAGTTTGGAAGCTTGAGTTATTTTAAGCCTGTATTTGGTGTGGGGTTTACTAAGGCGTCATTTCGTAACTATTTCATTTATTTTTGTTTTTGTTTTTTTTGAAAATTATCATATTTTATCTACATTTCTTACAATGATTTGCATCTTTTTAAATACAACGGTTAAATTCTTAACCAAATTCCAAAAACAAAAAACAAGTTTTAAAAGCTATTTTTTTAGTTTTCAAAATATGGTTTCGGTTTTTAAACCATTGGTTAAAACAAAACAACAGAGGAAGGAATTTGGAGGTAAAAGTAGTGTCTATAGGTTTAATTTTCAAAAACAAAAACAATAAGTGAAATGGTTACCAAATGTGATATGTCTAGCGTCAAAGACAAATGCTTATGTCTAAGCTCTTTTCCTAGATTGCCCTTATGAAAATCAAGTTTTATTTAACTCTTTCAAACCCAATAGAACTAAGGCATTTACTTTAATTGTTTGGTTAAACAAAATGATTCTCCTGCCTGTAGCATCGTTGAGTTTGGTTAAGCTAAGTAAGTCATTGTGTACACATAAATCAAATGCATGTTTAATCAACAAGAATCAACGATCGAAATTGTATAGGAGTCCCTCTTGCTCTTGAAATTAGAATTTCTTATCCTAGGTTACATTTACCTGTTGCTTTTATTTTCTTGCTTTTAATTTTTCACACTTTAATTTTATGCCACACAAACCCTTGTTCACCGCTATAACTAGGAAATTAGCTATTCAAAACATATTTCGTGCTTCTCTGTGAATCAACCTTGACTTACCACTATTGTTACGTCATCGTAGTACTAGGAGTAAGATTCAGTAATAAATTATTTTTAATTAGTTTCCTTTGAGAATTTAATGACGCCATGAGGGAGCTCTATCATCATGCTAGCTAGACGATGCAGGGGGGTCCATTGTCGCAATGGTGTCCTCGTCATCGTCATCGATAATGTATATGTCCTGCCATTTTAAGAATATTAGATTAAAACTAACCAAAATGTATGCCCCAAAATAAAACAAAATCGTAGGTATACTTATGACATCAAAATCTCCATCAGTCAAGGAACACTTGGAAGTCTCCAGATCATCTCCATACTTGGCATCACGATGAAAACGACCAACTATTATGAAACAACACATGTGACTAGATTAGAATACAATGTAAGGAATTGATGGCGGTCAATACACTTGCATTAGAATCGTGAACCTCCTCCCATGTTGGAGCATCCTTGTTGTCTCAGATGATGATAACGGAGACTTCTTCACATTCTAGTGCATCCCTATCCCATTCGGAAACTACTCGAGTGTCCTCATTACCAATTGCTCAATCCCCACATTGTCCGTTGATGGTTAAAACTTGGTTTAATGCAATTGCATGTATCAAGTTGTAGAATAGTAAAATGACCTAAGAGACCGAGTTGAAGGAATTGAGTCCTCAGTGGAAGCAAGTTATCTCTTTATGCTGAAAAGTTTCTTTTGAAAAAAACAAATTACAGAGAAGAAATAACTTGGATAAACTAAAACAATTAGCATGTCACCCTCAACCCTAAAGAAAAGGAATATAGTTTGACATGGTGCCGAAAAAGGGTCGAATTCTGTTGTCCTCACATCTATTCTTAGGTTAGGAAGGTAACTTAGGAAACGATGTGACATATATTGAGTCGGCGATCTGGCCACTCTCACCCATACAAAATCAAAGAAATGTCCTCATAGATAGGAGTTCATAGCTCACTTAGGATTAAGGTCGAGTCACCTATAGTCATCCTATGTGTAACGACCTGACCCTTTTGTAACTAACACGTCGCTACGTCATGCATAACCATTTAGTGAATGCGTTGAAAACTAAGAGACACGGTTTCGCACACTTTGGATAAACTTGGTCAAATTTATAAAACGGATGGACTTCTGATAGTTTATTAAATCAAACATAGAGGCAAAAAATGCTTTAGCGGGGTACCCCTTAAACAATTAGGCAAACCTCAAGAAAACAAGGCCAAACACAAAAGTGCCAAAACAAATAAACAAATGGTCAAATGAATAACCAACACTGCTACCCTACAAATCCAATAGCTATACCCTAGGCTACGGTCGGAAGCAATGACGATGATCCCATGGTACGATCACGGGTTCCCTCGATCATATGCCTAGCCACCCTGTTCTTTACCTGAAAAGAAAACATAGGAAAGGGTGAGTAGTCATACTCAATAAGAGACCCACTACTGGGTCTAGCTGTTATCCTTTTTGTCGTGTGCGCCCGTGTGATCACATTTGTAAACATAGATACAGGTGGTGATCCCGAGGGACACCCATCGTAGGCATAGTACGTAGAGGTACAAGGCATGACAAGTAGGACAACCTGCAGTAACATGTCATAGCATAGCTAGTTCATCGCAGAAATTCACAATTTCACAGGCACAAAAGCATAAGCACATCGCATACTAGCTACAAGACTTGGCATACCGAAACAGTCTAAGCAATAAACAACCGAGGCATTAGTTACACAGCGACATTCAATAATCAGTAACACTAGGCATTAGGCGTCACTAAAGCCCGGTAGTAAGTCCCTTACTTGCAAGAGCGAGACTGCGGCGAGAGCGGGACTGTGGGACAGCGAGACAGCGAGACTGAACGAGATAGCGAGACTGAGCGAGACCGCAAGACTGAGCCAGACTAAGCGAGATCGCGAGACTGAGCAAGACTGAGCAAGATCGCGAGACTGAGCGAGACAGCGAGACTGCTTGTACGAAGTCGCGACTTCCCTACACTGTGGCAATGTGCTATGAGGACTGTAACAATGTGTCGCGGAGAGGGTTGAGGCGACGCGGCGATAAAGATTGTGACGACGTGTCGCGACGATGAACTGTGATGATGCGACAATGAGGACTGACGATGCGACACGATGGAAGCTGCAATGATGCGGCGAGGACTATGATGATGCGATGAGTACTGCAGTTACGGCGACAGTGAGGGCTGAAGATGGTGGCGACAATGAAGGCTGAAGATGATGTGCAGAAACGACTAACGAAGAGGTGATCGAGAGAGAGATTTGACCTTTCCCTTCTTCCCCTTTCTTTGCTTTTCTTAAAACGCAACTTGGTCAGTAAATAACTCATCAAGAGATCTTTCCCCAAATTGATCCTTGATTTCTTCTAATGACCAAGAATCCCCACTCTCCCTTAACGCTCCCTCCACCTGCATATTTAATTAATTAATTATATATACTACCTTTTTTTTTTCAACTTAAAGAGGAAAAAGGGTGATTTACCTAAAATTTCGAGTCGTTACACTATGAAATGTTTTCTTCAATTGACGGTGTTATAAAGAGAAATTAAACATTTCACGGTCGGTCTTATACAAACTCTTTGCATAAGATACCCTCACTCGCATTTCTCTACATGAACAATTAAGATCAAATCGTTTGTAACACTTTACAACTCTTTGTAACAATTACAAAATGGGTCATATCCATAGTGTTACTAGAATAAGGCACCCAACCATATCCCTATACTATAGACATTTTGGTTAGTACTTAAACTTGATTCATCCTTGTATGTCAACCACATACACGTTTAAGTTTACATAAAATAACCACATATCTTAGTTTATTGAATTAAGTTAATGCAAAAGATAAATAAAATTTCTTCTTATTTTATTGAATAAATACAATGTATTTGCAAATTTACAAAACTACGAGTTAAGAAGCATGACATTAAGAATAGTCATTATCAACTTTCATTATTAATCTAACTATTTGCATGATAAACTAATAAAAATCCAATATAATAAATCCAATTAAACAGACAATCTTTGTGATTGAACGTTTAATTTAACATGCATTGAGGATCAATCAATGTATTAAGCACAATAATATTGGAAAGGAACATAACATCCATAGAAAATAATATGCGTTAACTTAAATCTATAAATAAGTTTATCAACACCCTAGAACTACAACATTTAGCCATTTATCATTGCTACAGACATACTCTTATACATTGCAACAACCATGAAAAAGTAAAGAGAATAAAAAAAGAGGAAACATTACAATCGTAATCAATCTCACCAATGGAACAGCACATAAACATCTTGATTTTCACCTAGGATCTTAAACGGCCTCCAAATGAACCTCCAAATCTCTCCCTCTATTTTTAGACTAAAATACTCTCGTAGGCTCTAATTTTGTGATGTGCATGTAGAACCAGATGAAGAGTGTTGTGTCGTGAATAAGCCTACTACCTCGAAAGCAAGAACAGCACGACCTAGGTGCTATATCGCAAGAAGTCGGTTGCTCCCTAAGGTTCCCACAACACCCGGACTCAGATGTGCACTCGTAGAGATCAGATTGAAATCAATCGGAAAAGTTACCCAAAAATCCTAAAACAAATGGTAGAAGCAGAGAACATCAAAACATCTAGGATTTTTTTATGTATTACAAAGATACACAAAAACTCTTTTAAGAAGAAGTAAGTAAACATTTTTTAGATCTAGAATTAATTCCAATAATTAATTCAGATAAAAAATTATTTAAGTAAATAAGATGTTTAACGGTAATAAAACAGTAATTTTTTTGATAAAAATTAAAACGAATAGGTATTAAAAAGTGATTTCTTTTTTGTGCAAGCTCGGTTAAAAAAATGTTAAGGTCAAATAAACACACTTGTGCAAAAATGAAATAACTTTTTAATACCTGTTTGGTTTAGTTTTTATAAAAAAGATTGCCGTTTTATTACCGTTAAACGTTTTACTTACCAAAATAATTGTTAGATTTGAATTAATTCCAGTCTGAAAAACGTTTTTCTACTTCTTCTTAAAACAACTTTTGCGTATCTTTGTAATACACAAAAACCTTAATTGTTCTGATCTTCTATGCTTCTACCATTTGTCTTACGATTTATGAGCTGTTTTTCTGACTAATTTCAATTCGTTATCCGACGAGTGCATGTCTGAGTCCGGGTATTATGTGAACCTTGGGGAGTAACTGTAAGCCCTAATCTTTAACTCTGTACTCTTATAAGAATTGCTAAGCTTGGGATTTATTTTGACATGCCAATTGAGAATGTAAAAGACCTAAAAGGGTTGTCACCATTTGGATCAAGGTTAAATGATGCTATTAAGAATTATAATTATTAGTATTAGTATTATAATTGTTGTTATTATTAATTAAATGAAAATCTATAAGTTAAATTTGAAAGGAATCTCGGCAGAAACGTGTGATCACATTCTTTGATTTATTGAAAGAATTAAAAATACAAAAAGTAAAGAAAATGTTAAGCATCATACCTTTGTCAATCTATAATTCTCGAACCGATAGTCTTCTCCTTGTAGTCTTTCTTTTCCAAGAGATCTTCCTGGCTATGGATCCAGTTTGTGGGAACCGCTTCTTTGAAAAATGGGAAGAAGAATTTTCTTAGAATTTTCTTAGAATTTTTCTAAGAAAATTGGGAATTAGTAGAGAAAGATTTTAGAGTAATCGTAGCAATTATTCTCCTATAAGGTGTGTTCTATGAAGGCTCCCAAGGATTCTATTTATAGAACTCAAAGGGTTACTCCTAATCCTATTAGATAAACTCTCCGCAGAGATTTTAAATCAAATATTTAGTAATATACAATATTAATAAGTATCTATCCAAATAATAACTCATATTAAATGGTTTGAAATATTTAAATCTTATTTAAATATTTATTTTATGAAGAATCTTTGATTTAGATCTCATCCAAATTAAATAATTAATTATTTGAGTCCAATTCAAATTAATTAATTAATTCTCCAATATTATTATGGGACCCCAGTACTACAGGACATGAGAAGGTACATGGGCAGCCGAGCTTAGATATTTCTATGTGCACATAATGAGAAATTTGATGTTGTTGTATTAAGATTACTCCGCACAGCTAAGGTTATTCGACGTCGGGCAGGGTTAAGATTACTCCACACTAATTAAGGTTATTTTCGATGTTGAGCAATGTCGAGCTCTGGTCCACCTCAACTAAGGTTATCTTAAAAACCAAATAGGATGTTTATGAGATATTATGATGAATTTTCAAATGTTTTACTACTCATTTTATAAAGCATGACTTATGTTTTATGCACAGTTGGAGTTTTACTTAGCATTAAACTTGACATTATGTTAAAGATTATGTTTTAGTAACTATGTCATTCACTGGGCAACTTAGCTCATGTTCTCCCTAAATTTTCTATTTTCCAGGTAACAAGTGAGTTCGGGGTGCTTAGCCTACACAAGCCTTGTTAGTCCTACTGCATATAAGTCTTAGACCTTGTAACAATTTGTAATAAGACTTGGATATTTTACAAGAGTGAGATTTTGAGAGTGGAACTAGTAGTTATGTGGATGAATAGTGTTGTTATAATATTGTGATATTTCAATTATGTACGGCTTGTTATGAAGTTTGAGAATGGTTTTGGTTGAAAGTTATAAACTGTTTATCAAGTGTTTAAGCTTAGGAGCCAATAAGAGTACAGGTTGACAGAGAATGGTCGATGGTCGATGTCTGCTATCCTCACATCCTTTCCTAGGTTAAGAGGGTAACTTGAGAGGGGGTGTGACAGTAACCGACTTCTTGAGATATAGCACCGAGGTCGTGTCGCTCTTGCTTTCAAGGTAGTGGGCTTATCCACGGCACAACACTGTTTATCTGGTTCTACAGTGTAGACTTGTTTTAGCTAGCCTCAACCCTAGATTATTTATAAAAGAAAATTTCCTAAATAAACCCTCGCACGATGGTGCTCCAAGACAGCGTTGGGGCGCTGTATCGATTCCACAAGTGCACTGCCTTTTGTCAACGTCGCAACAGCATAGTGCTGTGCATGGCGCTACGACAACTCTACCTTAACGAACTTTTGTAAATAATGCTACCCTTTTTAGCGTTTTGCTCGATTTTGACTTTCTTTGGCATATTTGGTCCAATTTAGCTCTTTTTAACTCATCTCAAACTCAAACTCTGAAAATCAGTAACAAACGACATCAAATCTAATAAAAACTAATTAAAACAATTCTAAATCTAAGGCAAATAACACAAGTAGAAGAACAAACTCTAAGTAACCCTATAAGTTGACTTCTGGTCAGAGTGTGAATGTGAGGAAGTCTAGTTTGTTATTTTCTCCTAATGTTAATGCATAATGTTGGGCTTTCTTATAGGAAATTTTACAGTTTTAGGAGGTGAATGAGTTTGAGTTAACAGGCCGTTTTCATTTTTAAGGGCTTCATATGGGGAATGAGTTTGTTGAAGTGCGGGGTGAGGAAGGGAATTGGATGGAAATTTGTGGGTATCTCATTTGATTACATTAAATCGCCAGTGAGATGTGGATGTTGTTCAAATGATGTTCTATACAGTGGATTATTATGAATTTTCCATTAAGCAAGAAGATGGAGAAGATAGATGGGTTTGGCATTTATGATAAATAGGCTCCGGGTTTCCTTTTCTTGGGAGTCTTAACTTCCAACACTTGTTAACTGCTGATGATCTTAAATTGTCGGTTTTGAAAAAATTATTATAAATAGAAAAAATATCAAACTATTTACGTATATAGATATATTTTATTCTCTATCACGATCTATCACTAACGTGATACAAGTCTATCAAATTTTTCAATATTTATTAATATTTTGACTGATTTTGATATAATTGAAAATAACCCTTTGTTTTACTTCAAAAAAAAAAGTATACAATAATAATTAAAATATGATTATATTTCAAAGGGTAATTATTTTAAATAGCAAAGTTGCAAAAAATGTTTTCAAATATAGCAACATGTCACTATCTATCAGCCATAGACACTGATAGACACCTATCACTGATAAATTGAGGCATTTTGCTATATTTGTAAATAAATTGACTCATTTTGCTATATTGGAAAATACCCCTATTTCAAATTTATGAATTACATTTTAACAATTTTCTATCCATCAAATCAATTCATGTTTTAAAACATTTAAATATGTCAAAGACTTAATAGATACAAAATCGAAAGTCAACGAACGATTAGATATTTTTATATAGTTTAGTTACTAAAAAAACAAAAGAAAAAAAAAAAAAAAACTAATTAGACACAAACATCAAAGTTTATGAACAAAACCTTAACTTTTTCTCTCTTTTTTTTTTTTTTTTTTAACTTGTTCAAATAAAAATGCCTCAAACAGTTTATGCAACAATATTTTTTTTTTTATAACAATTATAGTAATGAAATATCAAAGAAGAGAGTGCAATTCAATTACCACTAAACTAAGCTAGCTTTGGTGTTCAATGTTGTAGAATATGTTTTTTGTGTTGCATTTAAATAATGATATTGAATTTTAAAATTGATGGGAAAGCAAAAATGTATAACGAGAGAGATAGAAATTAGTGTTGGAAACTTAGAAGGAATAAAATGGTAACTTTTAAAAGTTTAGGGGTCTTTTGAAAAGCACTCAAAAGTGCTTTTTATCCTCTTAAAATAGAGATGTTTTTATGAGATTGCATGTGTTTGCTAGAGGTTTTCCGAGAATTATGGCAAAAATTAAAGGTCAAAGGCTAAAAAGCCAAAATCAAGCGAAAAACAAAAAAAAAATGCAAGAAAACCCTAATAACAAGGCAGCGCAGCCGAGAGCATCATTGCGCTGCCCCTCTACGCTCTAGACCCGAGAGCATAAAAAATTGGCAATCGAGGGAGCGTAGCGTTGCTGGAAGTGAGCATCACTACACTGTGCGAAGAGCGTTGCAACACTGCGCCTGAGACTAGACAGCGTCGCTGCGTTCTCCAAGAGTGCGACGATGCCAACTTTCCTAAATTGAAAAATCTTTATTTTTGGATAGAATTTTGGGCGGCCAAGTCTATAAATTGAGGGATTTTCAGCAATCCTAAACACACAATACAATGCCTCATAGAGTGAGTTGGCTGCAAGGAAGATAGAAAAGAGTTTGAGAGAGAGTTTGGTGTTGTTCGAGTTTCTGATGTGAAGATCACAAAAGTTTTGGTAGTTTCTCCTCAATCAAGGGTTTCTTTAGAGTAGAGTTTCCCTTTCTTTACACTCTTTCTATGCTGAAAATTGTCTTTAATATGTTGTCTAAAGCTATGAGTGGCTAGACTCTTTAGTTTTAGGGTATTAATGAATTGTTTATAAAGTTATGCTAATGTTGTAGACTTTTCATGGATTGTTGTAATGAATATGTTTTTCATTGTTATTGTGCCTAATTCTTGTTGATTGGTCATCGATGCTTGCTAGATTAGATGCATGATTTGAGGAATTGTATGTCTAATTGGAACTATAACAATGAATCATTATTAATCTCTCATGCAAATAGTTAGGTTAATAATGAAAGTTGCTAAAGACTACTCTTAAGCCATATGACTTAAATTGGTTTCAAGATGTTAGTAATCAATTTGGTTACATAAGAAAAGATTCACTACAACAAATTCCACATTTCATGACTCTTGTACAGTAGCAGAAATAGAGGAGAAAGAGAAAAAACAGTCATTAAAGCCAAAATCACGCATTTTTTGCGGGGAAAAACGGAGCTTTTTAGATTTATCGAAATTGATGACTGTTTTTTTGTGTCATTAATTGATGACTGAAAAAACCAGTAATTAAATGAAAGAAAACGAAAAATGCGTGGTTTTGGAGAGAAAAGAGGTGAATTTTTGGATTTTTTTTGTACTATTTTGACATATTTTTTGTGTCACCAAAATTATGACTACAATTAACAGTCATTAAAAAGCAACAAGTTTTAATAGTCATTAATATTTTTTAATATTTCAATTTTTTTTTACTATTTTTTTTGTGTCATCAATCTATGACTCGTATGAATTATCATTAAAAAGCATTAAAACATAAAAAAATAGTTATAGTGTTAAATAAATTGAGGGCATGTTTGAATTGACTAGAGAAAAAAAAAAGTGTTTTTCAAAAAACTTGTTGGGAATAACTCACATCACCTTTGTCCCACATTGGAAAATTAAGGAATGGTGAGAGATTATATATATATAAACACTTCTAGATAGTTGTAAAAGTGGAGAGATTGGGAGTAAAAGGTTTTTTTCTTCATGTGTGTTGTGTTTGCTATTTGTGCACGAGGTAAGATGAATAGTTATATTTCTTTTCAATTTAATTCTTAAAAAAATTAGTTTTTTAGCAAATTGCTTCAACTCAACTTTGCGCAACAAACGCCCCCTAAGTGTGCTGACATTTTTTTTTGCCAATGCAACAAAAAGTTGGCAAAAAAAATATCAGCAAAGCTAATTTCTAAATTCATTTTCAAACCAATTTGAGGTTTAATTTATTCAAATGCTAACCAACAAAGTTTCAAGTTGTATTTGGGCACTTTTCAATAAGGACTCAAGTTCTCGATGAGTTTTAAGTGGTACAACCTCATTTAAGTGTTAATTCAATTTACATTGTTAGTGATAAAAGATTTGGAAATAAGATTCTATTTTAATTGAATTTAAGTAATAAACAATTTTGAAGTTTTAAATTAAATTAGGAGGGAGAAATTTTGGATTTTAGGTAGATAAAAGTTAAGAATTGGAGAGGGAGAAGGAAAATGAGAAAAGAGAAGGAAAAAAAAATTTAAGTCCCTCCTCTTTAGAGGTTAAGCTTAGAAGTTTAGCCTAATTAAAACAAAGAAATTTCTATTCAAGTAGTTTTTTATTCTCAGATCGTTGGGAGTTAATTTGAGTTATTCTCCGTTCGGCATTAGATTTTTTTTTTTTTTTTTTACACTTAGATTTTTTTATTTAAAAAAACTATTTTAGAATTAAAATATGTCTTAAAATCACTTTTAATACATTAATTTTAGACTATTAGTCTTTTTCAGGATTAATTTGAAAATTTTGAGAAAATGAGAGAAGTTGAAATTTGTGGGTAAAAATTGCTTAAATTCCACATTTTAGTTTTTCCCACACTTTCTTCAATTCCTACCCCCACTTTATTTTTCTCACATTTTTTATTTCATTTTCCCCCATCTTTTTTAATTTCTGTAACGACCTGACCTTCAACTAGCAGGACGCTACACTATGCATGAATATTTTCATAAACACTCTAGAACTTGGAGGCTAAGCATTAAATAATGTATTTAAATTCAACTAAAAGAATTAAATAACTTAAATTCAGATATTTTATTTAAACCGAATATAAAAGAATTAAATATTTAGCAGGGTCCCCTTAAACAATTTGACCAAAATCTTATGAAACAATCAAAACAACGTAAATAATAAATAAATAAACGAATAAATGAATAAATGCTACTACCCTACATAATCACCGGTCAACACTCTATGTCCTAGTCTAAGATGCGGAAGCGACAACAACTGTCCCATACCTGAGAAAATTATAGAAGAAGGGTGAGTAATAATATTCAGTAAGAGATCTACTACTGGGCCTACTCGGTGAGGTTGTTCTCCTTTTATCATGTGCACCCGTGCACCCAACATAGGCATAGGCATAAAAATAGATAGCGACCTGAAAGCACGCAGTGATCCCGAAGGTCATAGTTGTAAACATAACCATAGGTGGTGATCTCGAGGGACACCCTGTCGTAATCATATTCATATTAGGGGTACAAGGCACGATAAACAGGATAACAATCACAGCGACATAGCATGTAACACTAACGCAATTAATCAAGATTCCAGTTCATCGCAATAAGTTAAATAATTATCATACAATGGACACAATAGGCGTAACCATAACATATTCCAGTATAGTAACGTAACTTAGCCATAACTAGTTAATGCAATAGTGCACTCCATATACTAACCAAAATTTATACAATAACCATAATTAGCCATTAAGCGCCAGCATAGGCTAAACTCAGTAGTAAGTCCCTTACCTATGGTTGCCTAAAAGCGACCAAAACTCCCAAATCCGAGTTTCCAACCACTAGCACTTTCGATCTTGGCCTTCTCCAACGCCCCTTCAAACATGGAACCAAAAACAACACAAGGGTATCATAAACTACGCCCAAGATACCCATCCAAGGCAAGATAGCAAGGGAACCTATTCTTACCAAGAACTCACCAAGACCCATAAACGGCAGCGGCGAACTCACGGCGAAAGGTGAGCTCATGGCGGCTGGTGAACTCGCGACGGCAGCGGTAGACATGCGGTGGCAGGGGGCACGCATGGGGGGAGGCGACAAGATTACCACGAACGGAAGGCGGCAGCGACGAGCGAGGAAGCGACGACAGACGATGGGGGCAGAAGCGGTAGCGTCTACAGTTGACGAAAGGAAAACGAGAAGGAGGAGACTGAGGGGCGGGTGACGACTCGAAGAGGGAGGGAGAGAGAGGAAAGAAAAGATTTTTTTTTCTTTTACTTTTCTTAACCTGCATGCAAATTGAGGTTTAATAAATAAACAAAAAAAAAATCTTTTCCTTTCCAAATCTAAATTAATTTCCCCATTTTCCAATTTAAATTAATTCTTCTCCTTTTCCTTTTCCTCTTCCTTAAATAAATAACACTAAATAAAAACTCAATCTTTCCTTTAATATTAATTTTTCTATTCCTCTAAATTTCTCCAAATTTCTTATTAAACTCGAAGATTCCAACCTTAAATCAATTTAAAAAGAATCGGGTACTTAATAAGGAGGAAATACCTAAAAATTCGAGACGTCACAATTTCCCTCTAAAGCACTCTCCCTATTTTTTGTTTTCTCTTCCGCTCTCAATCTCCCCCTAATTTTTTTCCTCACCATCATCGCACCAAATGCTACCACCTCCAAGGACGTCCGCTGTCGTCGTCACACACCTGTTCTTCGCCGCTATCGTTGCTGACCTGCTCGTCAATATCGCCGTCGCACACCTACTCCTCGTCGCCGCAGTCGCACACTGTCTACCACCATCACCTGAATGCCACTGCTGATGGGTTGTTGCCATCCAAGGTCTTCGCTTGCTTGTTTGCCTCCGTCACTTTAATGTCATCACCTTTTGAGGCGAGTTGCTTTGCTTCTTATAGTTTTAAAGTTTATTTGGATGCAATTATTTAGGGATTTCTTTTCTCTTTACATTTGGGCAAATCATTCCTTTGTTTTTTCATGTATGTAGGAAGAGTCTTTCTTGGAAAGAACAATATATCTTAATGCTACTAGGGTTGTATATATATAACATTATGCTTTACTCTCATTTCTTACAATGTTATGTTGTATTAGTGGGTCGGAGTGATCAATTTGAACTTTCATTTGCAAAAATCTATTTAGGTTGATTAAAATTCTAGTTTACTCTTTTGTACAACAATGGGCTAAATTTTAATTTGTTAGAACAATTCATGAAGTGATGTTTATTCTCTTTTGAGGAAGGTTTTAGAGTTAAAGTGTCACTTAGGCACTTTGTAGAAACTTTATATGTGTTTTTCATGGTCAAAATGACATTTATGCACTTTTTAGATTGTTTCGAGAGTTAAAGTCTTACTTGGGAACTTTTTAGGAACTTTATATGTGTTCTTCATCATCAAAAGGACACTTAACCACTAATGGTTTAGGTGGTTTTAAGAGTTGAAGCAACATATAGGAATTTTCTTATACTTTTTATGTAGTTTTGAGAGTTAAAGTGATGCTTAGACATTTTTTAGGTGGTTTTGAGACTTAAAGCATCACTTAAGCTCATCTTAGGAACTTTATATGTATTTTTCATAGTCACAAGGACAATAAGCAACCTTTTTTAAAAAAAAAAAAAAAAAAAAAAAGATCGTTGTAGGTGGTTTTAAGAGTTGAAACAACATTTGGGAGCTTTTTTAAACTTTTTTTTTAATTTGTGGTTTTGAGAGTCCAAGTGTTGCTCAGACACTTTTCATGTGGTTTTGAGAGTCAAAGTGTCACTTAGACACTTTGTAGTTAAAATGACACTTATGTGCTTTTTAAATTGTTTTGAGAGTTAAAGTATCACTTCAGCTCTTTTTAAGGAACTTTATATATCTAATGGACACTTAACCACATTTTATTAATTTTTTAGGTGGTTTTGAGAAACGAAGTAACACTTAGGAATTTTTTCGAAACTTTTTATGTGGTTTCATGTGGTTTTGAGAATCAATTGTATTATATACTTGTGAAATCTGTTTGAATGATGAATAAAATTTGAGACTTTGATTTTCTTTGAAGTGTAAACAATTACTTACGAGTTTTGACCACAAATGCTATGAACCCAGTTTTCTTTTATTTTAGATTATATAGTCGTTGATTCCTTCTTTTTCTTAGCATTGCAGTTGACAAGTCTAGATGTCATTAATAAGGTATAAGTTTTGCTTTTCTTTTTCTTTTTTAAATTTTCAATTGATTTTTTTTCTCATTAGAGAATTATCCATATTTCTAACAAAATTGCTTCATACAAATGAGATACTAGGTAACTTTAAAGAAAGATATTCCATCCACGTGTATATGATTTCATCATATTTCTTTTGTAGCTAGTTTTATCAAATTGGTCAAATTTTTCTTTATTACTAAATTATTTTATACCTAATCACAGGAAGAATAGATAATGTCATGGAAGAAGGTTTTCGTTCCTTGGCAACCAATTGCGTCGAAATTACTAGGTTCAAGTTCACAGTAAGCACTTGAAGAAAGTTTGACACTTAAATGAATTCAATATTTTTCTAACATGTTTGTTTTGTACCTGTGATTTTTTAAGGGATGTTATTGAGCATTGATAGGAGGAGATTAGTGTTTCTTATTATGATTTTACTTATATTTGAAAGAAATATTTATGACGTATATAAGTAGAGTTAGTAAACTGTTTTAGAAAGTTGTAATACTACTCACTTTTGTCATTTTGAGTTTTGGAGTATGGTTATTAGATTTATTTGTTCTTTATTTTGGATTTTTTATCAACAAGTTTAGGATCATTTTCATGTAAGCTTGTTAAGTTTTATGGTTATAATTTGATTAGTCCATGATAATTTGGTTGTTATATCCTAAAAAAGTTTGGACATGTTGTTTATGTGACTATGTTCATGGAGTTTATAATGTGATTTAAGTCTATTTATGTGATTATATTGTGGTTTTTGAGTATTGTTATTATTGTTGACATTGATGGATTGGGTTGAATTCTAAAATGAATATTGTTTTTTTCACTAGGTCTTGCACAAATACGTTGAAGTGAAGAAACCACCAAGCAAGTTATTTATATATGTATTTTTTTTGTTGGGATATTGCTAACACTTTTTGTTGGCAACACTTGTTGTATTTAGTTGTTTTGTAAATGATTTAACCAAAGTCTGGTTACTAGTTTTCTTATATATAATTTCTTTGTATAAGTGACTAACATTATTGTTATATATGAAAGTTCATATTTATGATGCAATTTATAAGGATATGTAATTGCCTAACATTTATACTTTTTATCATTTATTAAAATTAATTATATAATTTCTCAGGATTATCTTCTCTAATATATTTATCTTCTTGTAGATAACAAGATTCTAGGCTATTCATGTGGTGAAAGATGGATGAGACTATGAGTGAACGGTTTGCTTTATCATTGGAAGCTATTAGTGATGTTTTGTACATTTTTGCGTAGTTGTTATTGATATTTTCTTTATATACTTTGGATATGACATTTATACTAATTCATGTGGTGAAAAATGGATGAGACTATGACAATTTTTGGCCGTCAACGAAGGTAAAAATTGTAGTAGTGTCGAACATTTTAGATTTTGTGGTAATTTTTTTTCTTTCTAATAAGTGTGTGACTAACGAAATTTCATTCCTAGGTGCAGAAGATACAACTTCTCTTATTTGAATTAGTGATTGTTGGTTTGCATTCTCATATCACTAAAAAATTGTTGGGACAAGAACAGGAAGATGATAGACCTTCAAATACTTAGGTATTTTTTAAAATTAAAGTTCAAACTCTGTTTATAAATGCATGTATATTATGTGTGGCTATCCTGCAGTTATGGTAACCAATTCATCCATTTAGTGTCGTTATTATATGCTTGAGTTGGTTCAGATAATGTGTCACTTAGACAGTTTTTCGGTACTTTTTTGATAATCAAAGTGCACATATGAACTATTTTGGTTGTTTGGGGAGTTAAAATTGTTTCTTGTAAAACTTCTAACTCTTTATATAGGTTTGAGAGTATTTAAATTATATATTTGTTTTGCTCGTATTTGATTAAATATTTTTTGTATTATGCTTCACTTGTCCCCTCCCCAAACAAAGAAGTTTTTCATTTGACCCTTATTCTTTCTAATAGACTAATGTATGAGTATTTCTACTTTTTAGTAGTTATACTCTTAAAAAGTTGGACAAGTTACAAGACTTCTTATATGATTTTTATGTTAAGATTTAATGTCAAAAGTTTGTTAGCTTTGTAGTAACTAAGCAATGACTTAAATTTGGAGGTTATATATGTTACTAAAGTTGATTTAGAGATTATAATGTGATTTTGAGGCTATTTATGTGGTTATATTGTGACTCTATGTATCATTTTGTTTTAAAGTATTATTTGGAGCTTACTTGTATTATTAAAGTAGGGTTTTGAGTGTAAATGTACTTAACAGAATGATATTGTTACATTATGATCAACATATATATATAGGTGTTGTTACGATCAACAATGTACTTAACAACATATTATTATTATTGTTCACCTTGCTATATTGAGTTAAATTCTGAAATGAATATTTTGTTTACTAGGTTCTTGGACAAGGCCATTGAAGCAAGGAAACCCACCAAGCAAGATGTTTATATAGGTGTTGTAATTTTTTTTTTTTTTTTTTTTTTTTGGTATTGTGACAACACTTAATTGTAATTACTAAATTTGTAATTAGTGAAATGACTTACCTAAAGTTTGGTTACTAGTGTTGTTGTATACAATTTCCTTGTATTAACATTACAAACTCTATTGTTATATATGAAAGTTTATAAATATATTTGTGTACAGATTTTGTGTTGAAATCGGAGAAAGCACATGTGTAATAACATGTATAAAACACAGGCGTAATAACATATATCATTGAAATGATTGTTTGACATTTGAAAAAAGTCATGAAATGTAGTTTTATGACAGTGGAATAGTGTCATTAATCAGATTTCAATGACTATAAATAAGTGACAATGTATGTAATTCAATGACGTTTAAAAAGTGTCATAATTAAGGTATTCTTGACACTGTAAATGTGACATTATTTGTTTTTCAATGACAGAATTTTAATGTCAATATAACACTTTAATTAACAAAAAAAGTCAACGTTTTGATCATTTATTGACTGTGGAAAATTATCATTAAAAAGAATTTTCATGACATATAATAAATGTCAATACATGTTCTTCGTTGACTATATTTAAAAGTCATGAAACTATCAACGATGACTGATTTCTCATGTGTCATCTATACACTTTAGATGATGGTTGTCACACCCCATCCCGAACTACCCTCCTGTAGCCTGTGACGGAGCATGAGGGCAGCAGTCATCGACTTCCCGGCCGACTCCCACTGTCGAACTTACTCTATTTCCCATTTAACCACACTTCCTAGGACGGTGATACCATTAACTCTTGACAAACCTCGTCTTCGACCGGCAACAGGAACTGTCATGCTACCTGAAAAATGGAAAACATATGAAATGATGAGCTGGAGTGCTCAGTGAGCGACTAGTTTTTGTAAAACTATCTTGGGCTCGAAAATCAAACATAAATAAAACATTATAGCTCATTTTGTATAAATTACATGCTTAAATAGCCTTGTCAAATCATGTATGTTCATTGTAGCAAATATAGTGCTCAAACATAACATTTGTATATAACCCCTGTTAAGCTTTGAGATAAAACATAAGTCAGGTCTTTTTAATAAAACAGTCTACAACGCTTCAAATCTCCTTTTGTTTTAAAATTTTCCTTAGTCAGGGCGGAGTAGAACTCAACGCACCCAACGTCGAAAACGAATATTCACCTTAGTTGAGGTGAGCAAAACTCAACGCACCCAACGTCGAAAACAAATATTCACCTTAGTTGAGGCGGAGCAAAACTCAACGCACCCAATGTCGAAAACCTCTATGTGCACATAGGAATATCTCAAGATGCCCAAGTACCTTCTCCGAGTCCATCAGTACTGGGTCCCTAGTCATAGGGCTGCCCACATGCCTTCTCAAATATCCCTCAGCATTGGGTTCCTTAGAAAACGTTTTAGAAACAGAGTGTTTCTCAATAAAAAAAACATCTTATAAACATGTTTTTCAACAATGCCTTCATGCTATAAAATCAAGTATAAGCATTCATGCCATAAATCAAATTTAAGCAGCCATCATGCTTTTCAAATCATCATAGAAGTACATTTTATACGAAAGTCTGGCTAAACATTTTAACTAAAATCATTTAGGAAAAGGAAAGTGTCAAGCACATAATACTTGCTTAAGGGAAGTTCCCTTTTCTTCCTTCTTTAGTAAGATTATATGAGCAAATGCCTGAACCAAAATATGTTATTGCTATGGCATCGTCGACTATTGCTGGTGACTCCCCTCATCAAAAGCTTTTTCAAAAGTCAAATGAGCATTCTGAAGAAATTCCAGTTAAGTGATTTTCATCCGCATATCTCAAGACGGAGCGGATGACTAAAGGCTTTTGATCTCCCCTCCGATCGACGTAATGCTTCCATTTCGGTCTATACTGGCACCATAATATCTGATTGGGGAGGAAGATTAGAATTAGAGATTGATCGCTTGATTGACGTCTAACTGGGATGAAAGTTGGGTCCGTGCTGAATGTAAGCGGGTTCGAAAAGGAATCTATTGATTCTCTCCCAATTGGTTGAGGAAGGTAATCAAAAAAGGAAAGAAGATGAGCTTCTTGGACGCAGAGTTTTGAAGTCTTAAATGCAAGGCAACTTATTTTTCCTTCTGTCAGCTCCGTTGGACGCAACCCTGCACCTTGAACGCAAGGTTGGTAACTTGAACGCAAGGTGCAGTCTTGCAGCCAACTCTTCTGGCTTCACCCATTGGAAGCACAGATCTCCTTGAACGCAAGGTCTACCTTAAATGCAAAGTTTATCTTTGAACGCAAGATTCACCTTGAACGCAGGTGGATAATTTTCTCCTTCTAGCAGTTTTGTTTGACGCAAGGCCGATTCAGTTTCCCTAAGTACCAACTGCTTATTGAACGCAAGGTAGCTAGGTTGCTAGGAACACCTTCTCTTGGCCGCAGACTTCCACTACGGACGCAAGGATGGCTCTTTTTTGCCTTCTCTCTCTTCTTTCTGTCAAGAATTTAGACTTAAGGATCATCACCTACTCCTTTTCCCTCAAGGTCCTATTGATAGCTTTGGGACAAAGGTCTTGTCATCCAACTTCTCCTCTCTTTTTGCCACTTGTTTGCCACCTGTCATGCTGCATGACACATCCGACATGCAACTCGACACCTACTCCTTATAAAGTGTTGGGTTTAAATGAAACCACGTAACCTTTATCAACTTATCTTATGCGTTTGGCTTGTTCCAAAATACGAACTATGCATACAACTTAGTGCCCTTATGCATCCATTAAATTTTCTTTATGGTTTTAGCTTCTTTATTCTCTTTCTTCCTTCCGGCCTTCCTACTTTTGACCAGGCTTCTCCCTCGCATACTACCATGCGTTTGTGCCTTAATTGCATACTACCATGCGTCCATGACTTCTTTCCTTATGTCCATATCTTAGCTACAAACCCTTCTCTTGAGTGATAAACATCTGACTATATTTGTTATTCTGTTAACTAAAATTATCTCAAGATCTTCCTTCATGCGGTTGTACTTCATGCGTTTATTTCTACTTTGTTATGCGTCCATGACCTTCCTTCCATCCTTAAGAACCCTTGATTGTCCCTTTATGCGTTCTTGAGTTGTAATCCAAGGTTATGCTTCCATCCTCTTCCTTAAGCTTAGCCATTTTCTCAACGATAAATCTAGCATACGTCCATCTCCAGCTTCCTTCCTTTAGGCTTACTTCTCAACCTTCTAAATTATCCAAGACTTCAACAAAATCTTCCTTGATGGAAGTCATGCGTTTACCTTAAATTACAATATCGTCTTTCCTTGATTTCACTTTATGCGTTTTATCCTTCTTCCCGAGACTTAGATTTCCTTCCAGCGCACCACTACTCAACTTTAGTCCTCTTGCTCAAACGTTCTTCTTAAGCCAAGCTTACATCTTCTTCTTTAATTACCTCCTATGCATTCACCTCTTTCCTTCGAGCTCTCGGGTTTCCTTACAATACTTCAACACTTACCCATTTTCTTTTCCACAATGGTTACCCTTATCATGCGTTTTCTTAGTATTGACCATGCGTCCAACATGGTCTCTTATTTACCAAATATGCGTCCAACTCAACTAACTCCCAGGTATGCTTTTAACTCTTTCTATCACTTGGTGAGATTTCCTTTCTTTTCCTTAGACCTTACTTCCAAGCTTAAAAACATAGTTGCGTTCTCCTAGTCTGGTTATTCTACTTAGAAGAGTTCTTAACTTTAAGAATTACTTGAATTCCAAGATCCGAAAATCACTCAACGGAACCTTCCAATCCAAACCTTCTAATCCAAACTTATCTACGACTTACTCTTAACCCTATACTTAAGCACAAACCTCTCTTTCCTTTAAGTTCAACGCATACTCATTCCTATTTTGGCAACATTTCTCGGCCAACTCCACAAACTTGTGATCCAATACCACCCCTCTTGTCTTACTTCTTTTCTTTATAAACTCTTAAATACATAGGTTTAAAAGTAGAGTGTTATAATGGTGGATTCAAAGACTAAAAAAAAAATCAAGAAATGTGCTAATGATAGTTTTTTAGAGTCATAGAAGTCTGTCTTTGATGTAGTTATTGTTTCTTTTTATAGAAAATAGCTCGGATTTATGTTTCTAGACTTAAGCATACAAATTGCAATTAACTCCATGAATCCTATAATGTTGCATAATGGATTAAACAATGATTCAATATCCTAGAACTTTGTTTACTCTTGTATTTAAACTTTACTTGCTTTCCTTATTTGTTTTCTTAATCATAACTTGAAGCAGAATCCTCAAATAAAATTGACTCAACTCTAGAATAGCTAAGTGATTTAAACCTTCACAATTGGATCCTCAGAGGAACGATATTCGTGGTACGTTCTTTTTCTTCTTGAAAACCCTAGAATACTTTTTTTTTAGTTGACATTTTTTTCTAAGTCTATCTAGTACTTTTCACATCGTATTTGCAAAGGCAGTTCCCTCCTGCGTTGCACCTCTGATGCTGCTTTGTGGGTTTGGTTCGTGGAACTCATCGAAGATCTTTAATCGTCTTATATTATAACTTGAACCATGCACTTGCGGCTTGCATCATCTTTTTAAATATAGCAAAATTGGATAAACTATTTACAACCTAGAGCAAAATTTTGAATACCAAACTACAACCCACTGAAGTACCAAAAAAGTCCAACCCACATGCAAAAATCATGCACAATTTTGACCTGCACAATTGACCCAACCCGACCCTCAATTAATTGGCAAAGAAGCCCAATTTTTTCCAATTTCCCACCGTTTCTCCATGCATGCGTGAAATCGTTCCGCTTCCCTTCATTTCCATCATTGCAGGATACTTCTTCTCCTTCTTCTTCTTCCTATTCTTCTACTATTTGCTTCTTCTTCTTCTTCTTCTTCTTCTTCTTCCTTTTACACTAATTTTTGTCGTTGCTCAACTTAAACTTCAAGGTTATAACTCCTTTATTCTCTTCTCATTTCTTCTCATATTTTCTTCTCATTTCTTCTCATTAATCATTGCCATTTAACCTAATTTTGTTCATTGATCATACTTATTAAACTTATATTTTGTGAACATATGGTAAGCAAAATCAAAAGAAAAACTGTCATAAGAGAGTCATCAAGCAAAGGAAAGAAAATAAAAACTGAAAAGCAGAAAGAAAAACTAAAAACAGAGGTATAAACATTAATTTTAAACTTTATGATAGACGGTGATAGTGTTATATCAATGTCTATCTTTAATAGACAATGATAGACCACTACCATTGTCTATCAATAATAGATATTTATACTATGCTGTCATTGTCCATCATAATATATATGTTATTGCTTCTATCACACTCTATCATGATGTATATATTATTGCTATTGCTTGACTCTTTTTCTATCAATGATAGATAATGATATTATACTATTATTGTCTATCATAATATATATATATATATATATATATATATATATATTATTGCTTCTATCACACTCTATCATGATATATATGTTATTACTATTGCTTCACTCTTTTTCTAGTATTTGATATTTGTTCTAGTATTAATTACTACTTTTTTTCACTATGTGTTGATTGAGTATTAGTAATAGATAGTGATAGTACTACTGGGATATTATTTCTTCATTTGCTGTGATGGTATTGTTGTATAACAAACAATAATAGAAGTTATCAATTTGTAAAATTGATAAATAATGACAGTGTTCTATCATTTTCTATCTTTACAAGTGTGTTACACTATTGTAAAATTCTATCCTGGATAGATAGTGATAGTGTTCTATCAATGTCTATTTGGGATAAACAGTGAAAGACTACTATCAAAGTGTATCCTGAATAGATAGTGATAGACTACTATCAAACTGATAGACAAAGATAAGGCTCTATCATTGTAAACCCTAACTTGTAAGACATGCTTAGCCTTGGGAGAAGGCAAGCTAGGAAGAAGTCATGCGTTGTAAAGAGGAATGGTGGCCGAGAGTGAAGGAGCAAAAACTATTAAAGTGTTGGCCACAGTTATACGTTGGTAAGGTTGAAGAGTTGTTATATTTTGATAGGGCTACTATGCGTCAAAGGTTGTTACTATGCGTTGGTAAGGCTGCTTTGTGTTGGAGAGCTGTTGTATGTGATGGACCGCAGTTAGGCGTTGAAGGTTGTTGTCATGCGTTGGAGGCAGTTATGTGTGGATTGCTGCTGTAGGCGTGGAGGTAGCATGCGTTGAGGGTTGCTATGCGTTGATGAGCTGAAGCCATGCGTTGGTGAGGCTGTGTGAGGAAGCATGCGTTGGATGATGCTAGCTAGCGGCGTTGGAAGTAGCATTGTGTGGGTATGCGTTCAAGGTTGTGATGCGGCTAAGCTTGTTAAGCACTTGAGCCAGCAACCGAGTATGCTAAAGGAGGTTGCGTTATTTTGATAAACGGAAATTAAATTGATTAAAGAAAGGGAGAAAGTGGAGGTTAAGTCGGCAACCTATATAAAGGAGTGAGCTAAGTGTTTAATCATTTTTAAACACATTCCAGAGCTCGAGTCAGTTCCATTTTGCAAACGAGCAAGAGGGAAGATAGAAGAAGGTGTTCATATCGAATTCAAGTAAAATTCTGTTGGTTTTTGTGGTGTAACTGAAGCTGGAACAAGATGTTTGATTGCAGTCATAGAATCCGAGCATGGTCTAGTGTGTAGAGAAGAGCAAGCTGAGGAAGTCGAAGTTAGGGCTGAAATTTTAAGGTCAGTAATTTAACTCAATTTCTAACCATTTCTATGAAGGATGTTTGAGCTAAATTTGAGGGGAAATATGTAAAATTGTAGGTGGAAGTGATTGCTACTGGTTTGCTAGGTGATTAAGAGCAACTCTGTGTTATTTGAGAATATCTCCGAAACAAAGAGGAATTATACTCTGAAATTTTGAGGTAAGTTAGAGAACCTATTTCTTTACAAGTTTGTAGAAGGAAAGAAGTTCTGAATTTGACTAGAAATATGATTTTTAATCAGATAGAAGTGAGAACAAAAGGAAAGGAAAAAAACTATGGTTGTCGAATTCGCTGGAACTGCTGTGTCATTGAGAAGTTGGAGAGTGAGTAGCGAGACGAGTGTCGCTGGTAGCGCAGAGAGCTATGCATCTCATAAATGTCGCTGAGTGTCGCTTGGTATTGCTACTCAAGGTGAATCTCACTAGTCTCGCTCACTATGATCTCACTAGTGTTGTATATGTGTAACCCAGTCTCGCTAGTAGTCTCGCTAGTTATTTATGTTTTAGGAGAAGAGAGTCTCGGTGATGAAGCAATGTTTGGAGTTTAATTATGCCAACTTAATGATTATGGAAAGGAATTCTAGGAAAGTCTAACACGAGAAATGTGGGTTTACAGGCCAAGAAGAGCTAGGAAAGGTGTACAATCCGCTCAAGGCCTAGGACAAGTTGTGAGTGACTCTCTATCTAAAAGTGTTTAGTCCTAACATAGTTTCTTGATAATATTTGTTGATAAATGCTTACATGATCGAATTCTATGAATTTTATGTATGTTCCATGTGTGGTATAATGAGCTATTTCGATATATATTTATATATACAGACTGAACAAAGGTATGTGAATAATAAGGATAAACCGGATGGATGCATGTGAGCCTATGATTAATATTGCAATGTGGGAGTGGACTCAGGTATATGAATATGTACATGTTATATGGTGGTGAAGCTTATGAAAAGTATGAAATTTATAATTATGTGAGTAAATGGAAGCATATGAGCTTATATTTAGTGTTGTAATGTATGAAAGGTCACAAGAGTATGATTAAATATGTGATATATGACAGTAAGACTAAAGGAAGCATATGAGCATATGAAATGTGATTTATGATGATGAGACTAAAGGTAGCATATGAGTTTATGAAAAGTATTGTGATGTATGAGACGCTACTAGAGTATGAATGAGAATATGAATTATGAGGTAAGAATAATGAAAGCATGTGAGCATATGAAAAGTGTTGTGATGTAGGAGATATTACAAACTCATGATTTTATGTTATAATGTATTCTTATTTGAATGGCTCCCAATGCCGAGGTACGAAAAGAAGGCATGTGGGATATTTGTATATGTAATTAGCTTCATGCTAATATTGTTCTGTTTATTATGAAATGATTTATAAATTAGAACTATTTACGCAAAGCATATTTGCTTTATAATGTTTTCTAAGGGACCCAATGCTGAGGGAAGATGTGAAGGCATGTGGAAAACCCAGTGTTGTAAGAAACCCAATGCTGAGGGAAGATGTGAAGGCATGTGGAAAATCCAGTGTTGTAAGAAACCCAATGCTGAGGGACGATGTGAAGACATGTGGGCAATCTTGTATTTGAAAATTCAGTGCTGAAAGATGTAGAGAAGGCACTTGAGTATCCTGGGGATCCAGTACTGAGGGACTAGTAGAAGGTACTTGGTAGCCCGTGAGCAAATTGTGATTGACTGATGCTGAGGTGTTGAGAGTACTCCACTCAGCTGAGAAATATCGACGTTGGGTGCGGTGAGCTTCACTCAGCCTCAACTAGGAAAGGAGATTTAAGGAAACGGTTTGTGAATAATGTTTCCATAGATTATCAGATGTGGTTAAACTATGATCTGATGTATGCCAGTGATAGATATGGCTAGGTTTTATATTTTCATACAGCTGGGTTTTATATTTTCATACACGGTTGAGAAAAACTTTAATTAGTCACTCACTGGGCGTTTCAGCTCACGTTTTTCTTGTTTTTCTGTTTTTTTTTTCCAGGTAGCGAGTGAGTTCGGGATGCTTAGCCTATGCAAGGTCTCGTCTAGGTCTACCAACGGTGTTTAGTATTCTGAAAATTGTAAATAATTGAATTGGATCATGTGTTGTACATTTAGAGAGGGTTAAGGAAGTTATTGTGTATTTATGCTTTTATATGACTGAATGAAAAGGATGTGCGTATAGCAAGTTAACTCTGGTGTATGTGTGAAGTAATTTATGGTTTATAACTATTTATTAGGTAGATGTAGAGTTTATGGTTGACAGTGGATATCGTAAGAGGGTCGTTGTCCGCTGTCATCACACTTCTTCTTGGGTTAGGAGGGTACCTGGGAAGGAGTGTGACAATCACTATCCATCTGTGATAGACAGTGATAGTTTTCTATCAAAGTCTATTAGTGAGATAGAGAATGATAGATTACTATCTCTATCTATTACTGATAGAATAAATCACAATGGTAAGTGATAGATAGAGAGATAGTGGTCTATCGTTGTATATCACTGATAGACAATCATACTTAGGATACTTTCACTTTCTATACTCACAAAATATTGCATGTAAAAGATGAAGAAGAACCACTACTGAACAAGGAAAGCGAAAAACAAACTTATAGATAAAGATAAGGCTCTATCACGTCTATCTGTGATACACAATGATAATTTTCTATCAAAGTCTATTAGTCAGATAGACAAGGATAGATTGTTATCTTTGTCTATCACTTATAGACCCAATCACAATGGTGAGTGATAGACATAGGCAGTGATCTATCGTTGTATAACACTGACAGACGGTGATAATATGAAAATGAAGAAGAATTACAACAGAACAAAGAAAGGAAAAAAACAAACTGATAAACAAAGATATGGCTATATCACTATCTATCACAGATAGACAATGTTAGTTTTTTTTTATCAAAGTCTATTAAGGAGATAGACAACAATAGACTGTTATCTTTGTCTATCACTTGTAGATCCAATCACACTGGTGAGTGATAGATAGTATCACAATGATAATATGAAGATAAAAAAATGACTACACAACAAAGAAAAAATAAACTAATAGACAAAGATAAAGCTTTATCATTGTCTATCTGATAGACAGTGATAGTTTTCTATCAAAGTCTATTAATAAGATAAACAACAATAGATTGCTATATTTGTTTATCACTAATAGACAGTGGAAGAAGTGAACTCTACTTTGAAATTTTTGGTACAACGAAAATACAATGATGAAGAAGAAGAAAAAGAAGATCAATGAACACAAAATAATTAATAATAATAATAATAAGAGGAGGAGGAGGAAGAAGAAGATAATAACAACTAAAGAAGAAGAAGAAAAACAAAAACAAAAGAGCTCCTGAGAAGAAAAAGAAGAAAATCTAAGAAGAAGAATAATAATACAACCGAGAAGAAGAGGAAGAAAAACTAGCGCATGGAAGAAGAAGAAGAAAAAGAAAAAGAAAAAGAAGACGACCTGAAGAAGATGATGAAGAAAAACGATGCATGGAAGAAAAAGAAGCAGCAACAAAATCGACGAGGAAAAAACAGGTGCAACTTCAAATTGAAGGAAGGGTATTTTTGGTATTTTGAAATTTTTTAAAAAAATATCTCAGCATGCTCCAAATTTTGCTATTTTTGTATATAGTTTCCTAATTTTGCCATTTATGATAATTCCCCAAACGTATAATAAAAGGGGCAAAATGTTAAACAATTTTTTCTCGATCACTGCTGATGAATTTAATTAATGAACGTAGTAGAAAAAAAAGTGATTAATCTGGACTAAAAATTCACTCTTAGAGACAAAAATGTGTTTTGTAACTTTCTACCCACTTATTCATAGATATTGTTTCATAGATATAAATATTAAATATATGAGATTTGAATATTTGGATTTCAAATGTTGTATGTATTTTGATATGCAAGATAATTAAATTCTGAAAATAAATATATGTGTTTGGTTTATCAGTTTATTTATAAAAACCAAAATTAAATAATCACTTACCTAAATGCAAGAGACCAATAGGTCATCCATTAAATTTAGCATTATTTATTATATTGTTAAATTAATTAATTATCTAAAAACTTAAAAAAAACAAATGAATATTTTTATATTCCATATTAATTAAATATAAACAAAATTAATATAAATTAATTAAATTATTTATAATTATTAATAATAATAATTTATATTAAATAGTTAAAATAAGGCTCTTTTCAAATATAGCAAAAAAGAACCAAAATATTTACAAATATAACAAAATTTCACTGTCTATCTGCAATAGACCACGATAGATCGCGATAGACTGTGTATTTTGCTATTAGTTGTAAATAGTTTGAGTAGTTTTATCATTTAAGATAATTATCTAAATATTTAAATATAAATGTATTAGTGAAATTTTATTAAATCTAAAATAATATATTTATATTCAATAATTAATTGAAATTAATAGTAACGAATAAGTCATATATATTAATTAATTAATTAATTAAGCTATAATTTTAGCATTCATCTCGCAAATGCCAAGATAGTAGAAACTTTGTCTTAAATGGATATTAAAGTTTTTTAATAACAATATCTTGAATTTAAAAAAAAATGAAATCGTATAATAAAAAAATCTCATTGGAAAAACTTATGAAACAATCAAATCCTTAGAGTTAGGGCGATACGTACTTCCCTTAAAATTTAAAAGGTTGGATGTTGATCAAAAACAACTTTTCAGTAATCAAACTGATTTGAACCATTTTTCTAAAGAATCACTCTAAAGTCAACCATCCAAAAAGTGATTGACCAAAAACCACTTTAGAATAACTTGATCGCAACTTAACACATGAAAATACTATTACATGTAGTACAATCAAAACAACTTGTGACCAATATCACACTAAAGAGAATGTAACCAAATATACAAACATTTTAAATAAAACTATCTTAATAAATGTGTTCATGATTAATATATAAGAACAAAAACTCAAATCCAATATACAAGAAAATTCGGGTGAGATAACCCGATACTCTCTATGATAATCTAAATTGACTTACACTTCCCCTATTTTATTTCTATTTTTTCACATTCCATAAGGAAACAATGTATATATATGTTGAAATACATACAAGACTCTGTTTGAGCATTCGTCATATGGACCATACTTCTCGTAGGAGTTTGTACCGCATGGTGAACGTCGTACCATCTTGTTGTCGGCCATTACCATGAGCACTGTACGTTGGAGATGAAGTCGATTTATCAACAATCGACAAGAGAGGAGAATCCAGTTCCTCGAGTTCTTCGTCGCTCGTATATCCCTTCCTCTTAATAGAAGAGATGTTCCTTTCCAAGTGGGATTTTCCTCCAGCCTCGGTAACTTTTTCTGCCACATCAGATGTTGAAGGAGAAATATAGAATACGGGAGCAGCTATGTAGGGAAAGTTCCTCCCCGAGTAACCCGACACTCTCTGTTCAACAATACTCTGTTCATGCGAAAACATGACGATTAGTTTAAAATAATGATAAGTAGACATCAAAACCCAACAGCTCTTAGCTATATAGGAGGAGTTGTTTGGTTGAGACATCAAAGCATAAAGTTACGGAACAAGAAAGTTAATCTTACCTCAGCATTAAGGGACTCCAAGACGGTTCCCGGAACGGGATCAGGGCAGAACTCGTCTGGAGTGAAATTACAAAGTATTCTTGTAATCAGCGGAAGACTAATCGAAGGGCACACCTACATTTCACAAAATAAATGGTTAAGTAAATTAATAATGTCAAAGAAATGGTAAGCGTTTGAGGTTGAAAAATACCTCTTCTCTGATTGAACGATCTGTAAGCATGTCTTTTGGTAGCATCAAGAGATCACTCAATGAATTAAGTAGAGGAAATGATTGGGGTCTTCCATCCCCATCAGGTTTAATGTCATCGTCGCTACCATGTTGATCTACAGAGCAGTCATCAGCATCAATCCCGACCATGTCGGTTAACCATCTAGACCAATTTCCAACCTGCATCAAGTGCAGCCCACCACAACTTAGCATCTGCTAGTCACCATTTATCTCAAGAGTATTGTTTTGCCATTCTCAAAAAATTAATCCCTTTGGCTTCTTGAGCAGAAACTCAAACCGTCAGATTATCTCTTTAATTTTGCTAGATGAATAATTAAGAGGCTGTTTAGGACATTGAGTTGATTATTTATTATAGTCTGTGAGTTGTAATAATATGTGTTTGGGGTCTAAACTATTTTAGTTTTAGTTACAAATAAACAGAGAGGATAGTTACAAAATAATAAACACAATAGACTATGAAAATTTTCAAATAGTTTTACTATAGCTAAGTGTGGGTTATGATTGAAAACTTCTACGGTTATAACGGAAGGTCCAAACATTGAGTGGGCTATAATCACCCTCTCCACCTAAGGCAAGTTGGGGGCTACGTTTCCATCATAAACTTGATACCAATAGGCCTACATTTGGATACTCGATGCTTGAAGACCAAACATGATTGTTTACAGATCCATCACATAATACAGTCCTAAATATCTATAATATAAGATGTGGCGAAAACGGTACATACAGAATTTTTCAGTTGTGCACCGGATCCAAAGCTCAAATCGCCTGCAGGTATGGGAAGAACCTTGGCATCAACAATAGGATCTGAGACAGGATCAGTTGGAATCTCATGGGCAGACTCACGAAGAATAGCATTAAACATCGCCACATCTAGCCTGGAAACACACTGTTCCATAACCTGATCCAACATTTGACATGAATTAATCTCCAAACTTTATTGGTTGGAATTGAACTACATTTTAAAGTGGAATCATATTCTGAAGTCCCCCATGAAAGGAAACCTGCTAAGTCATATTGTTCAACTTTTCTTTATTGCATAAATCTTACCATCCTTGCAATAACAGGTAGACAACCACACTCATGACCGCTTGCTCGGACAGGACAAAGTCGTTGAAAAGCATCCCGGAAAGTACTTCTCCAAAGGCTAACCGAAAAGTTCCCTTGCTGCTGATCACCCAGGGAAGGTCCCATTAACCGTTCCCTGATTTTGTTTTTGGATGCATCTTGAGGTTGCATATTTGGTGTTAACGACTGAACATATAGTATGAGAATCAAAGAGATGAGAAAAAAGATATTTGTAAAATAGACATTCAATCACACTGAAGGAAAAGAAATTAAAGATATTAACAATCATGTCTAATATTTTCTTTTTCGATATCCACGAGGATCCGAACCAGCTTATGTGCATCTCGACTAATCTCACAGGGCAACCCGCCTGACCCTACAACATTTGAGTGTCAAGGGAACTCATAGGATATTAAATCCTAGGTAGGTGGCCACCTTGGATTGAACCCATAACCTCTTTAGCCATTTATTGAGACTATGTCTCCTTTCTTTACCATTAGGCCAACCCATGATGGTTTGACTATCATGTTGAATATTACCACGATTATACTAAACAAACTGAAACAGAATATAATACCTGCCACCAAACAGACTCAACTATCCGAGAAAAGATCCAGAATTCAACTTTTTCTAATGCGGCCATAAAAGTTCCTGTCTCTTGCCAATCCTCTACACACTGCAGGTATTTATTTACTTGTTTACTGCCATAACTATCCCTCCATTGAACGGCTGTTGGCTTCCCACCATTTTTCTGACAAGTGTTGTTGGAATCGACAAAATTTTTCATTGGATTTGAGCTACGATTTGAGCTACGAAAGCTGCTAAATGTTTGAGATGTTATCTCCCTCATCACAATAGTATTTGATAGCCAGAAAGTTAACCTAAGAGAGCCAAGGAAAAATTATTTGTTAACTTCCACCAGTCAACAGCACTTAATAACAAGTAACTGAGATACTATAATAGCAAAAAATACCTCGGAACATCACTCCCACATGATTTAGCAATTAAAACTAGCCCTGATACAATGTTCTTTGCAACTGTGGCTCGCTTGTCTTGAGACCAATGTTTGCAGGCATAAATGTAAATTCTAGACAGCCGGCGGGCAGGCGTATGCACTTTATGTGCGGAACTCCCATGCTCTGGTACAACTGAATAAAGAGACATTTCAAGAGCCGCAACAACTCTCAACTCCTCTTCAAGTTTATCAATTCTTTTTTCCATTTCTTCAATTTTTTGTTCACAAGCAGCTTGATCTTCATGGTCACCATTAGTATCGGGACCGTTTCCAATGCTGAGAACACCATTTAATGCCTCATCCAAGACTTCAATATCCTTTACCTCATCAACAATCTGGTAATCAGTTCCTTCAGAAGATTCTGATGAAGGTTTAGGCACAATTTTTGCACTCTTAGAATTGATTTTGGAAGACTTCTTGTTTTTAACTCTGGGCAGGTCTCTATCTGAATTTGTTGTTTTCTTGGGAGTACAAGATAATTCCTTGGACGGTGATTTACCTATACCATGATCAAATTGTTCACTTGAATTCTGAAGAGAGCAATCTGAACTGTTATCTTCTAAAATATCTTCAGGAAAAGTTGATGCTCTTTCTACTTTCTCGTCCTTAGTTGTCAACGAATCACTTTTTGACGAAACCGAATCTGTCATGGTCTCTGAATCTGAAATGTCTTCCTTCCTGTGACTTACATCTTTCTCCAATGCAGTACATTTATCATTTACAACACCATTCTCATTCCCTCCGCCAGCAATCACATTGGCTTTAGAGTCTTGATGTGTCTCTGGCTCAAACTTGTTGGCATCAGTAACATGATCTATAGCCAAGTTTTGATGAACCTCAGAGGGTTTCGTGTTTGTGTTTGACTCGCTTACTAAACTGTTCAGCTTCGTATCCAATGCCTTCGGTACGGCTTCTTTGGCATCCACAGGTTTGCTATTATTCTCTTGATGTAGTCTGCGTTCTTTCCTCTCTGCTCTAGGAGTTCGTTTACTTTGGTTCTTAACAGGAGTTTTTCTCTTGTCCATCTCTTTCATTTTTAAGAAATTCAAAATTCCAACAATGACAAAGAGGAAGACTATCAACCGGGATCACTGTAAAGTTATCGAAGATCGAACTTATTGTAGATGCTTCAGTATGTGGTTCCAACAACCCTTCAGGAGATAAATCTGAAGATTTAACAGGGTGGAAACTTCACCACTGCGATTATCAGTATCAAACTATCTTAAAACCTACAATTCAAAAAA
>QLSR01000133.1:184070-211505 GCA_031780015.1 Citrullus colocynthis
ACAAAAAAAAAAAAAAAAAAAAAAAAAAAAAAAAAAAAAAAAAAAAATTAATGAGCAACAATAATGAAGCAGCCACAGGGATAGCAAAATGCAAAATGAAGCCATGGTAGCAATACGATCAAATCATCTAGAATGAACTATTGTTCCCCATATAAGTCAGTTTGATAAAAAATAAAAACTAGTAATAATAATTAAAATTTTACACGTAAATAAAAATAAATAACTCTTATGAAAATTCAGAAAGAAAACGCCAAACAACTACGAGGTGACCTTTAGATTTATGAAACTTGAAATGTATAAAGGCAAAATAAAGAACTGGAAAAGATCGAAATGAAACACAATGCTAATCTCTGACTCGGCAGGGCTCCTTACAAAATCAAAATCAATAATCGTAATGTACTAAATCCATCATAATCTCAAAGCCAGAAATAGTAGCAACCGACATCAATCCAGGATTACAGCAATCAGACATTCAATCCCCATCCCCTTCCCAGCGAAATCCACTTCGATTTAATCCAAAAGAACAAAAGATTCAGAGTTACAGCAACTATAAAAGAAATCCCATACTCTGCAGCCTCAAGCTCCTTGGAAATCATAATTACAACAATCTGACTCCTAACAACTCTCAAACCTGGTCTCTCGCCACACCGACAAGAACTAAACAACAAAACAGAACTAAAAAGAAAAAAAGATTTCCAAATATTTTAACAAAAAAAATCATCTCACATTGCACAACAGAAATGCTCCGTTCATCAAACGGAAGCAAAAAAATATTAAAAGAAGAAAGCATCCACACTCCCAAGGCGAACTCGAAGGTCATTAGAAACAAACCGGAAGTTGAAAAAACCAAATCTAGAGCAGTAAAAGATACACACAAAGAAAAAGAAAAAGAAAAAGAGGAATAAAGCTGCGAAAGAAAAAAGAAAAGCAAAAGAAGCAAATAAGATCTAAGCACCAAAACAAAAACCGAATCGGTACTGTTGAAAGATGGAGCAGCACAGCATCTGAGTTCCCTTGCAATGTCCTGAGTCAAAAAGGAAAACCCAGAAAAGTGAGAAAGAAGAAGCAGGTGCAGGAGGAATGGCATCAACAACCGAATGAAAAAACAGAAAAGGAAGTGAGAGTGAAGTGACCAGAGAATCAGGAGCAGGAAGAAACGCAGATTCCGAGATTGAAAGAAGGAAGAAGAGAGAAGGAAACATTCATCTCGGGATTGTTCATGGAGGAGCAGCAGGCCCGAAATCGGAAGGTTCAGGCGTTGCTTCGAAGCATGTGGGAGTGAGTGATGATGATGAGAGAAGCAATGGAAGGTTTTAAAAATGGCTCCCATTGTTGTCGTTCTAATGAGTGAGTTTTTTTTTTTTTTTTTTTTTTTTTTTTGGGGTGTTTGTCGGTGATCGGAAGTCACCGGAATTTGCCGGTTGCTCTACGCGTTGTTCGCAAGTATTATGGGTATACCACAAGCATTCGCTATAGCTTCTTGTCGTATTTACCAAATTGTCATTTTCATAACCAATTTTTATTTATATAAGAAATTAAAGGAATTTTAAATAAAAGTATCAAAACACAATCTCACTATTCACGTTTTAGTTATTAAAATTTTGGTGTTTATCTACGATAGACTGGTATAGATTGTTATAGATTATTATATTGTGATAAACACATATAGTGATTTCTGGCGCAGTTTATTTGTAACAGACTATAATATTTTGCTATTATTTGTAAATATTTTCAACGGGTTTGTAATTTAAAATAATTTTTATTTTTAACTTCTATTTTTACCAAAAGCACTCTCTTTTTTTCTTTAATATTAACGTTGGTTAATTAATTAATATTTACCATTTTAATCACTATTAAAATTTAAGAGTTGTTTTTAAATATAGCAAAATGAGCCAAACTATTTACGAATATAGAAAAATTTCACTATAAATTTTTTTGTATTTGTAAATAATTTGATATTTTTTCCATTTGTAATAATGTTTCAAAATTTATCACTTCATAATTATTCTAAATTAATTAACAAACATTGAATTCAATGACCGAACGTGAGTATTTAATGAACAATTGAAGTTAAAAAGTGTAAAATATTGAAACTTACTGACCAAATGGAAATAAAACTCAAATCTCAAAGGTAAAATTGTAACATTTTGAAACTTAAGGATTAAGTGTATAACATTTTGAAATTTAGGGACCAAATAGAAACTAAACCGAAAACCTATGAACCAAAAATGTTTTTTTTCTCTCAAATTAATTTTAAGTTATTAAAGACATGTTTTGAAGTGATTTTGTACCTAATAAAAAAAAAAGTGATTATTACACTAAAACAAAGTTTGTTATTCTAATTCTTCCAACCTTATTGTATATGTGATATAACTTATGGGACATTTTTACCATGGACAGATCTACTCCAAACAAATTAGAAAGTTTTTTTCAAAAAGAAAAAAATTGTAATCAATTTTTTTAAGTTTATATCCAAAATTCAAAGTTCAAAAACTTCAAAAAAAAAAAAAAAAAATGATTTGATTAAGTACATATTATATACAAAATTTACTTTTAAAGTTGAGAGATAGTATAAAGTTTAAGATGTTCTAGATAGAAAGTGGAACATTCTATCACAATTAAAAAAAATATTGTTAGCAATTGTTTTCATTCGAATATCTATAATGTAGAAAGTGGCTAAAAGATGAGGATATCTCAATTGCCATCAAATATATACAAATAACTTAGAAGTAAGAAGATTAAACTAATATTTAAAATGGTCTATATAGTTTAAAATTTTCAATCTGATCTCTTTGATTAAATTTAAACTCACAAATAGTTGGTAGAACTTTATTCACGCACCACTTTTTTTTAAGATTTTTTTGCTCTATCTAAAATTCTAATATAATCATTGACATAGTCAATCGAAATAGAAAATATTTGTTTATGGTTGTATAAAAAGAGTGTCACAATAATTGCTACGACAATTTGTCATGTTTGATTGAACAATGTGGACCATATTGAAATATTAAAAAACTAAAGAGACTAAATTCAAACTGAGCCCAAATTATAAGAGTTATGGACGAAATTTATAATTTAGCTTAAACCTATAAATCTTATAACTGTTGAGTTTTATATCCTAAAACTCATTGTTTGTAATTTATGGAATTTATCTCAATAAAGTTGTTATCGAGGTTTATTCAGTAAAATTGTTATTGAATATGTGAATTGCATTTAAATACAATAAACTAAGAACATATGGCTATATGGTGAATACTTAGACTTTATATGATAAAAGTGAATCAAGTTTAAGTAATAGTCAAAACGGTCTAAAGTATATGGATAAAGGTTGGGTACCTTATCCTAGGAACACTAAGGATCCAATCCACTTTGTATTTGATATAAACGATGTGATCCTAAATCGTTCATGTAAAGACATGTGAATGGGGGTGTCCTATGCACTGAGTTTGCATAAGACTAAACCAAGAAATAATCACGTTTACTTTATAAAACCGTTTACTTTAAAATTGATTATTTCAACCTAATGACCTAGGTAACTTGATCTTAATCTTGAGCTAACTATGAACTTCTATTTATTTGAGATTATCCTTTAATATGCATGGGTGAGAGTGGCTAGTTTTGCCAACTCAATATGCCCCCATTTTAGGAATAAGATCAAGCAGATAGTTGCGGACATAGTCCTGCAAGATGAAATTAGCTCCTACCTTATTAAAAGATAGTAAATAAGTTGTTCACTCAAGTATTGAATCTAGGTCTTGAACAAAGAGGCCCCACATTCTCATTGGCCCGAGAAGGACTTGGTTTGTTAGTTGGACCATAAACCAATTGTTCATTAAAAGATCAGTGGGACTAAGAAACAAGAAGTAATTACAGGGGTGAAAACGGTATTTTGACCTAGCTGTAATTACAAACAACTTATGAAGGATCGACTTACTAATCATAGTTATATCAAATGGACAGAAATATATCTACAGTGAGGAGAGTGCAACTACTGGGCTTTAGTGAAGTGACTCGGTAGTTAGCGAATGTTAATTAACTAGGTTAAAGAGTTAGCCGATTAATTTCGAATCGTTAGAGCTCATGATCTGTAGGTCCATTACATCCCCTTGTTAGCTCATGGACTAAACCTTAGAATAGTATACTGAGACAACTTGAAGTGTTCAAATTTAGAAAAGGAGCATTTTTAAGGTTTGGTTCGTTTAATTGCGAATTCGACGAATTGAGATTTTATAATATTTAAATATGATTTAAATATTATACCGGTGAATAGAGATTCATCGAGTTTGAAATTGTCAAAAAAGTGGAAAAGTATTAATTTAATACTAAATATTCATTTAATATAATTAATTAATTGGTTAATTAATTATATTAAATTGAAATTTTGATTTATGAAATCAAAATTGTTTTCTCAATTCTCAAATTGAGAATTGAGTTGGTGGGATTTCCTGAAATGTGAGGAAATCCCACCACCTTCGGTTGCATGATGAAGGAGGACGTGGAGACCTCTCCTTCAAATGCAATTTCCACTATTTTCAAGCACCTTAATCACCATTTGTGGTGTCTTTCAATATGTGATTTTGAATTGCATGGTTCCCTTTTTAAATAAGGAGAAGGAAAGTTGAAGAAGAAGGTTGTTTTTTTTTTTCAAAGTTACGACTTTATGGGAAAATTAGCTTCCTCTCCACTGAAACAATGTTTTACACACTTTTGCTCCAATTTTTTGCTCAAAGTCAGATCCCACCATCCATTCTAAAGCCTGAGAATAACAAGAAAATTCTAGTGGTGGTCCGTGAACAGTTCATGATCAGATTTTGGAGATTCTCGTGGACAAATTTTGAGCTACAACTAAGTGTTACTTTCTTTGTATTTTACTTTGTCTAAGCATGTTTTTCCTTTAAAATTAATGTAATTAGAGTATTTTAAATCTTAATTACTTTCGCTGCTATGTTGCTAACTTTATCCCTAACAAATCTATAAATAGTATTAGAGGTTTAGATTAGCAGCTAGTTTTGTTCATTTATTTTATTTTTATTCTTCTTTTTTTGTTTGAGCAAAAATTTCTATTTTTGAAATTGAATTTGTTCTTTTAAGTAGAAATTGAAACTGAAATCTTGAAAACATAGATCAAAGTTAAAATAAAAAAAAAAAGAAAAAAAAACCATAGATCAAATCCAATTGCTCAAAATAGAAAAAGTTTAACCAAACTAAATCCACCATTTTTTAAATAGCTAAAAAAAAAAAAAGAAAAATTTTAAACTTTCATTTTGTTTAAAATATATTCATATATTCAAGAGGTGCCTAGTTCAACTTACATAGTATTTATATTATCCATTTTGAGATTTGAAATTACAACGTGTCTAATCTAATACTATATATATAAATTAATTATTTTAAATAATAAAATTGTTATAAATATTTTTAAATATAATGTATATTTACATTCACATTTTGTTATATATATATATATATATATATATATATATATATATATAAAAAGACATCTTATCCATATATCTAAATCTATATTTTATATGAAAGACAGACTTTTTTTCTTTTTTCCTTTTTTTTTTTTTTAATCTATTTCAACCATTCCAATTTTAAATATGTTGGAGGGATACAGTGAATATAAAAATTGAATAACGCTTTAACAGAATACAGACAATTACACAGTAGAAACGCATGGTGTTTACAACAACAATTTCTAAATTCAAGAAGTAAATCAGATAAAATAACAAAAGTTATAATTTGCAATAACCAAAATAACTTCCAATGACTCAAATATAACATAGCTCTTACATATTTGCTATCAACTCAAAAAAGATAACAATAATAAATAAAAAAAAATAAAACTTCAATTAGAATGAAATACCCCATAAAGATTCAAGTTGAATAAAACATAATAATTCATTTTTTCCTATATGCTTTATCCGTTGTCCTTTGCTTTTTGGGCAAGTACAAATATTGCAATCAGGTTCAAAGTATTTACAGATATAGCATAATGTAAAAAATTTTGCAAATATAGCAAATTTTCAATTTTGCTTTCAAAGTCTAACCATATTAATAACAGGGTCAATCAATGATAGACCGATAGATTTTGCTATATTTGCAATTTTTTAAAATGTTGTTATACACTTAATTATTACCCCTAAATGTAATATCGAATGCAATTACCCTTTACTTTTTTATTATTAAAATCCTAGTTCTTAAGATAAATATATTTTAAGGATAATTGTTTTAAGTGACAAAAACTTCTAAAAATACTTTCAAATATAGTAAAATATTGTTGTCTATCTGTAATAGATACATGCATGACACTGATAAACTACTATCATCTAATAGGTAGTAACATTTTGCTACATTTGTAAATTTGTCTCATCTTGTTATGTTTAAAAATAGCCCTATATAAAATTACATATTTCAATTTCAAATTTTTAAAATTTCCATGTAGTTCCATCTTTAAAATGGGCAAGCCTTTTAGTTATTTAACGAAATTCATTAATACTTGTTTGAAGAAAAGTTCATAAATACTTATAAATGCATGTTATTTAAATTCAATAAATGAATAAAAATTCAATAAATTTATTAATAAGTATTTATTAATTTCATGATTATTTTTAAATATAGAAAACTGCTTGAAAATAATTACAAATATAGCAAAATTTTACTTTCTATCTGTGATAGACCGTGATAAATTCAGATAGACATTTATCACTTCAATTTATCTAGATCTATCATGATCTATCACAAATAAAAAATAAAATTTTGCTATATTTATAAATATTTTCAACAAGTTTACCATTTAAAATAATTTCTCTAAATTTCTAAATTCATAATACTGGTTTTTTTTGTAAAAAAAATTCACTAATACTTATAAAATGCATTTTCTATTATAAATGTAGTATTTAATAATCTTAACCTAGGTTTCCTCTACAAATTCCCTATCTACCAAATATTTAACCAAATTAAATAAAATAAATCAATTGTCTTCCTAGAATTATTTCCACTTTATATCTAAAAAATCAGAATTAGAAGGAACTAAAATCCAATAATTTAAAATAATTAATTTAAATTTATCAAAGCTGGAGATGTTTATGACCTTTTTTATGTTTTAAAAACATTTTAAAAATTAGTTTACCAATACAAAAATATATTACTAAAAACTAAAATTGAAAAGAACAAATATATTGGAATGGTCCCAAATCAATATCAACTACTATGCATACCTTCTCATTTATGTTATTAGGGCACACCATATACATGACATTGATTTATGGTGGTTGAAATAAGATATATCACTTGCACCAATTCTCAAGGACTTTGGGATAAATATATAATGTTAAAAAATGAATTAAGACTAAATCATAAATTGAGTAAAATAACATTGGGCATATGTCTATTCAATTACATGGTCTATACAATTTGAAAAATGCATCAATTTAAGTTGTGTTCTCAATATTGTTGACAAAATGCAATGTGACATGTTTATTAAATAAATATCATCATGGGTGAAATTAAAAAAACATACTTTTTTTAAAAAAAAAAATTATCCAAGAGCAAACTAGAGGAAAATCTTTTAGCTCCATCTTTAAATATTGGTTAATATAATGTGATTCGGTAGACAAATGGTTGACACAAGTCCAAAAGAATTATTCTTTCATAATAAAATTTGAATAAAAATTAATTTGAATTTTTTTTTTAACAACATTATAAAAATCGAACTTCAGACTTAAAGGTTGATAATAGAAATTTATGGTAATTAAATTATGTCTATGTTGGCTAAATTAATTTAAAATTTGTGCGGTTTTTAAATATAGCAAAACCAAAATATTTATAAATATAGCAAAATGTTACTATCAATAATAGACATTGATTAACACTAATCGATTCTGATAGACTATTATCACTTGTAACTATTTATCATAGATAAAATGTGACATTTTACTATATTTATAAATATTTTTTGCAGTTTTGCCATTCAAAATAACTCTCCTTGGAGTTAATGGTTTTATTTATTCAATAATTTTCAATTTTTATTGTATTATAGATAAAAAAAAAAATCCAGGAAATAAAAACGAGGTAAAGGAGGGACAAAATGCCGAAGAAAAATAGATAAATAAAATTCATTAATATAAAAACACCATCTAATTTATATTTCCATTGTAAAATAATATTAATAATAATAATAATAACAACAATAATAATAACTAATCGATCTTTTGAAAAATGGTTAGGTTAAATTTGAACATTTCTGTACTTTCATATTTGTTGCAATTTCACTTTTGTACTTCTGAAATTTGTAATTTCGTCCTTACATTTTAAATGTGAACACATATTTGTATTTTTACGTCAATCCAATTTTACTTAATTCTAAATTAAGTCAAATTTAGAACACAAACAAGAAGTATTATGCAGCAAAATAAATTAAGAAATGGTTAGTGAAATTATTTGTGATTTGGGGAGACTTAACAACTTTATTAAATAAATAAATAAATAAAGCGTATGTGAGAATATGCTATATTTTTCTTTAAAAGATTAAATAATAAATATACATAAGGTATTTTTAAAACATATGAAGAAGAAGAAGGTAAGTATTATTGTTGGAGATTTGCTGATTGGCTCTCTATTTTTACTAAGATAGCTTGTGAAGGCTTTTGTTGTTGTCACAAATCGATAGTACCTAACATGTGCTATCTTAATGCCTCTAATCTCGTCTGTTGATGATTTCTAATGTGCTTAAAAAAGTTATTTTATATGTTTCGGGCAAGAATCAAGTGTTAGGGAGAAAATGGAACTTAAATTGATCAATTTGAAGCCCTAACAAAGCAATTGGGCCAGCAGGCAGCTTGGTGCTGCGACACTAGCCCGATGCCAGCTCTGCGCTTTTTCACAAGGCAAGCAATGGGCTACGGAAAAGTGTATAGCGTCGCGGCACCAAGTCGCGATTTATAAAAGATTTTTAGGGTTTTTAGTGGGGAGGACATTTTTCCGACCTTACTTCGGCCTTAGCCGATTTTCTTCCATTTTCTACCTCTCCGCTTGTATTTTTCTTCACTTTCTCTCATGTAATCGATAGAGACATGTAGGGTTTTGTCTTCTCCATCTCTATGGGAATGTAAGATTTAGTTTTCTAATTTTAGAGGATTTGAAACACTATAATTTTGGGAGATTTCTTATTAATGTAATTTTTACATTTTGCCTATGAATTTCTTCCTATCCTTTATTGATTTATTATTATATCTTTTCATGAATGTCTGACAAACTACTTGAGAATGTATGATTGAATGTTTACGATTATCATGCAATATACGACATGAAATTGTAGAGTGATGATATATAGAAGCAATAGGTTAGATATGCTTGTAATTTTTAGTGCACAACGAAGAGCATTGATCTATTAACCTAGGAGAAACCATATTGAATGTTGAATTAGACGATGGAAATTAGACATTCATCCTAGCGTAATCCCTTAAGCGTAATGTGGTTAGTTAAATATGCATGGTATGAATTCATCTATTCATATTTAGCTAATTAGGATAATTAGGACCGTTGGTTAGGTTTTTTATAGCACCTAAAATGTAATGTTTTCCTCAGTTTAACTCGGGATCCTTGTGCTATTTAATTTGTCAATTATGTTATTTTGTAGGTTTCGAGCACTAACAAGTAGAACAGGGCGTTAGCTAAGAATTGGAGCTAAAATGGACCAAAACTAAGTTCCATGGCATCAACTGGGAAAGAGAACTCTAAAATGATCAAAATGCCCCTAAAGTCATGGCGTAGTTGTGGCGCTTTTTTCCTAGAATAATTCAGTTGCCGTAGAGTAACAGCGCCGCAACGCTCTCCCAAGCGCTACGACGCCCCGAAGTTCAAGCGTGGAAGAAATTAGCATCAACACCTTGCCACCCTGACACTTCTTTAAATAGTAACCTCGATTTTTAGGTTAAGGGGGCAGCCACTAGCCAACTTCTCTGCTTGATTCTCCCTATTTTCTTCTCCCTTCTCATTATTTCATGTAAAAACTCGATCTTTGGATGCTCGTTCTGATGTATCAAGGCTAAGTTAACTATTTTCTAGCTTGGGTATTAGGGATTCTTTTTTGTAATTGATGTTCTTAGGAGTTTTCGTACTAAATTCTTTGTACATATGATTTAATTCTAAAATTCATTTTGTTATGATAATTGTGACGCTGGCGTTCATTTTGATTGTTGCTTTGATTGAATTACAACTCGTGACACTTGGTTGTATGTAGATCATAGAAGTAATAGGTTAGGTTAGCTTGCAAACCCAATTAATTGTCAAGTATTGTTGTAATCAATCTAGAATTAAATCAATAGGACATTTAATCTAGGCCTTTCCAGTTGAATGTTCCACCTAATTTTCTCTTAAACTTAATGCAATTAGATTTAATACAAATTTTGCATGTCTATCATCAGTTTGTTTTAATTCTAATTGGAAAGCACTTGAAAAGTGCTTTCTATTCTCTCAAATTAAGGGAGTTTATATTAGATTTCACTTGTTTGCTAGTGGTTTTTAGGTCAAAATAAAGAAAATTAGAAGTAAAAGCCAAAAGATCAAAACCGAGCCAAAATCCAGTGAAAAGAGAAGAAAAATCCAAATTTGCCAAAATCAAAGCAGTGTCCCGGCGCCGGTACGGTCTGTCGCGACACTTTTTCTCGAGAGTAGCTTCTGTCTCAACGCAGCACCACCGTCCCGCCGCCGGTACGGCATGACGCCGAGGGTAGGTTTCCATGACGCACAGCACTGCGGTGCCATCAGTAGCCCGGCAACGCTACCTTTCAATGTCGGTTAACGCTACGACGCAATCTTTCCTATTTTGAAAATCTACATTTTTGGAAAGAATTTTGGGTGGCCAACTCTATAAATTGGAGGGTTTTGAGTAGCCTTAATCACCAATCTACACACCAAGAGACATAAGAAGAAGAGAATTGAGTGAAAGTTCATTAGAAAGTTCAAAGAGTGAGTTAGCTGCAAGGAAGAGAGAAAAGAGTTCGAGAGAGTCGTTGTATATTTCAGGTAAATATACCCTCATTCCCTCTTTATTGCGCACCGTTCTTTTATTAAGGCATTTGGAGGAAGTTAAAAGGTGAAAAAAAATAAATAATAATAATAATAATAATAAATAATTAATAATTAAATATTTAGGCGAAGGGGAACATTAAGGGAGATTGGGTTTTTGGTCATTAAAAGGAAAAGGGAATTGGTTTGGGAAAGATTTTCTTGTGGGTTATTTATTGACCTCGGGTTGCTTGATAGGTAAAACAAAAAAAAGAGGGGAAGAAGAAAAAGTCAAATATCTCCCATCATCACCTCTTCGTCAGCCGTCTTTCGCACCCCTTCGTCACAGCCGCCACCCTTCGCCATCATCACAGTTTTCATCGCTATTATCACAGTCCTCATCGCCGCATCATCACAGCCCTCATTGCGCCGCATCATCACAGTCTTCATCGCCGCGTCATCTTAGCCCTCTCCACACTGCGTCGTCATAGCCTTCATAGCACATTGTCGCAGTGTAGGGAAGTTGAGGCTTTGAACAGTCAGTCTCGCTCAGTTTTGCTGTCTCGCTCAGTCTCGCTGTCTCGCTCTCGCCGCAATCTTGCTCTCGCAATTGAGGGACTTGCTACTGGGCTCTAGTGAAGCCTAATGCCCAGTTATGTTACTAAATATTTATTGTATCACTGTATAACTATTTGCCTCGGTTAATTATTGCTTAAACTGTTTCGGTTACACCAAGTCATGTAGCTTGAATGCAATGTGGTTATGCTTACGTGCCTGTGATATTGTGAATCTCTGCGATGAACTAGTTACGCCATGACATGTTACTGTAGGTTATCCTATTTGTCGTGCCCTGTACTCGTAAACGTACTATGCCTACGATAGGTGTCCTTCGGGATCACCACGTATTTTTATGTTTACAAATGTGATAATTGCGTACCCTCGGGTCACTTCCTATGCTCATGCCTATGCCTATGCCTATGTCAGGTACACGGGCGCACACGACAAAAAGGATAATAACTAGGCCCAGTAGTGGGTCTCTTACTGAGTATGACTACTCACCCTTTCCCATGTTTTTTTTTCAAGTAAAGGACGGGGTGGCCAGGCGTATGACCGAGGGAATCCGTGACCGTACTATGGGATCGTCATCATCGCTTTCGCACCTTAGCCTAGGGTATAGCGTATGGGGCATGTAGGGTAGCAGTATTCGTTATTCATTTGACCATTGGTTTATTTTTTTTGGTACTTTCATGTTCGATTTGTTCTTCTTGAGGTTTTGCCTAACTGTTTAACGGGTACCCTGCTAAAACATTTTGATTTATCTATAATTGATTTAATGAACTATTAAGATTTAAGTCGTTTTACAAATTTGGCAGAGTTTAATTAAAGCATGTAATGTCGTGTCTCTTAGGTTCTAACGTATTTACAAAATGGTCATGTATAGTGTAGCGTCCTGTTAGTTACAAAAAGGGTCAAGACATTACAGTTGATATCAGAGCCTCAGTTATATGTTCTGTAGACTAACTTATTATATAAGTCAAGAATGTCCCATGGTAGTAACAGATTCTTTGTCATCGCCAGGTATGCCCTCCATACATATATATAATAATAACCTATGCCCCTATATGTATTTACATGTGTTGAAAAAAAATTTAGATGGGTTTATGGGTATAATCATCAAGTCTCTCTTGAAAGGGGTCATGACGTGACTGATGTTGTGTATGGTAGGTTATGGCATCGAAGGACAAAGGAAAGAGAAAGGAAAAGGGCGGGCTTCAGAACCCTGCAGTACCGTTGGAGGAGCAGGGCCCCAAGGTCCAAGATGACGTATCATTAGATGAAAACCCTTCGGTGGGGGACCCTTCCGGCGTGGGGTGGCAGAGGACTCAGGCAAGGAGTCGGGTAGGGACACGGCTAAGGCTAACCTGACAGCGAATCCTTCTGCCGTCCCATCTGAGTTTATAGCCCTGGTAGTGGCAATTGGAGAAGCAGTCACGATCATGGTATTGGGCTGGATGACGGTATGATGGATGAGCGTTTTGCTCAGTTTGCACGGTCCCAGCAGGTACCGGCCCCACAAGCAGCAGTACCTCCGCCTCAGCCCCAGAACCAGAATGCTCATGATTGTTCAATAGAAGCTAAGCATCTGAGGGACTTCCGAAAATTTAACCCTCGTACTTTCGATGGGTCGCTGAAGGACCCTACGAAAGCAGAAATGTGGCTGTCCTCGATTGAGATAATTTTCCATTACATGAGATGCCTAGAGGAACAGAAGCTTTAGTGTGCTGTTTTTATGCTGGCAGATAATGCTGAGATATGGTGGCGCTAAGCCGAGAGAATGATAGACACTCGGGGTGGTCTAGCGACTTGGGACCAGTTCAAGGAGCAATTTTATGAGAAGTACTTTTCCACGAATACACGGTTCAACAAGCAGGCTGAGTTCCTGAGCTTAAAGCAAGGGGCTACGACAGTGAAAGAGTACAAGGAAGAATTCGACAAGCTATCCCATTTTGCATCAGAGATGGTGGCCACTAAGAAAACCAGGGTGCAAAGTTTTGTTCAGGGCCTGAAGGTCAGGTCTCGAGGCTTGGTCTATTCTCAGGACCCCAAGACTTATGACGCAGCACTTCGAGCAACAGTCAAAATCGACGCGAATGCCCGTGTAGGGGAGGAGTACAGGAGGTCTTTGATGGCAGGGATCTCGGTGGGTCAGAAGCGAAAGGCAGAGAAGGCACCGGAGCTCCCGTGAAAGGGTTCGCATTCAGATAGACCCTTCAGTCATTATAAGCAACTGGCCACTGAAGCAGGAGGAGTTTGGAGGGACTGACCCGTATGTAAGAACTGTGGGAAACGCCACCGGGGTCGTCGTCTGATTGGCATGGGAACTTGTTTTAGGTGTAAGCAGGAGGGCCATACAGTGGAGTATTGCCCAGGAACACAGCCTCCTAGAGGTAAGAGCCAGCCCATGCACCCTCACCCTGGGGGCCAGAACCGGCAGCAACAACAAGGCCGGGTCTACTCTACCACTTAGCAGGAGGCAGAGAAGGCCGACATAGTGGCGACAGCTACACTCCCTGTTTTGGAGCACCATGCTTCGGTGTTATTTGATTCTGGCTCTTCTTAGTCTTTTATATCGTCAGTATTTGTGAAACATGCCATGTTAGAGGTAGAGCCATTACATTATGTATTGTCAGTGTCTACCCCATTCGGGGAGATCATGTTAGCAAATGAAAAGGTGAGGGCATGTCAGATAGAAATAGCAAACCGTGCTCTTGAGGTGACCTTGCTAGTCTTAAATATGCGAGATTTCAATGTTATTTTGGGTATGGACTGGCTGGTTGCTAATCACGCCAGCATCGACTGTTCCCGTAAGGAGGTAGTTTTCAGTACTTCTTCTGCGACAAGTTTTAAATTTAAAGGGGCAGGGACCGTGGTCTTGCCCAAGATAATCCAAGATAATCTCAGCCTTGAAGGCCAGTAAGCTACTGAACCAAGGGATATGGAGTATTTTAGCCAGTGTAGTGGACACTAAAGAAGCGGAGGTTTCCTTGACTTTAGAGCCAGTAGTGAGAGACTACTTTGATGTTTTCCTAGAGAACCTCCTAGGCCTGCCTCCGCATCGGGAGGTAGACTTTGCAATCGAGTTGGAGCCGGGTACAACGCCTATTTCGAAGGCCCCTTATAGAATGGCTCCAGTAGAGTTGAAGGAGCTCGACTCAATTGCAAGAATTGCTAGATAAAGTGTTTATTCGCCCCAGTGTGTCACCGTGGGGCACACCCGTTCTATTTGTGAAGAAGAAGGATGGGACGATGCGCCTTTGCATCGACTACAAGGAGATGAATAAAGTCATTATCAAGAATAAGTACTTGTTCGGGAGGATTGATGACTTATTCGACCAGTTGCAAGGAGCCACGGTTTTCTCAAAAATTAATCTTTGGTCAGGTTATCACCAACTAAGGATCAAAGACAGCGACATTCTGAAGACAGCCTTCCGTTCTAGATATGGACATTATGAGTTCGTAGTGATGTCGTTTGGCTTGACAAATGCCTCAACAGAATTCATGAACTTAATGAATTAGGTGTTTAAGGATTTCCTCGGCATCTTCGTAATAGTATTCATTAACGACATTTTGGTGTATTCTCGAACCAAGGCTGAGCACGAGGTGCATTTGCGTCGAGTATTGGAAACTTTGCGAGCCAACAAGTTGTATGCCAAGTTTTCAAAGTATGAAATTTGGCTGAAGCAGGTGTCCTTTTTGGGACACGTGGTATCGAAGGGTGAAGTCTCTGTCGACTCTGCAAAGATCGAGGCGGTTACTACCTGGCTCCGTCCTACGACAGTTACCGAGGTGTGCAGTTTCATGGGCTTGGCAAGCTATTACCGTCGTCTCATTAAGGACTTTTCAATCATCTCTGCACCGTTGACTCAGTTGACAAGGAAGGGTGCTCCTTTTGTGTGGAGTAAGGCTTGTGAGGAAAGCTTCCAAGAACTTAAACAGAAGTTGGTTTCTGCACCAGTACTTATAGTACCATATGGGCTAGGAGGTTTTGTGGTTTATAGTGATGCCTCTAAGAAGGGGTTGGGTTGCGTGCTGATGCAACATGGTAAGGTGGTGGTCTATGCCTCCCGCCAGCTAAAAACCCATAAACAGAAGTACCCCACTCACGATTTGGAGTTACCGGCGGTGGTTTTTGCTCTGAAGATTTGGAGACACTATTTATACGGCGAGAAGATACATCTTCACGGACCATAAGAGTCTAAAGTACTTTTTCACCCAGAAGGAGTTGAACATGAGACAACGAAGATGGTTGGAACTGGTAAAGGATTATGATGTGGAAATTTTGTACCACCCCGACAAGGCAAATGTAGTAGCAGATGCCCTTAGTAGAAAAGCAGTTTATTCGGTAGCTCTGATCACTAGGCAGACTCCGTTATGTAGGGAATTTGAACAGGTGGGTATTGCTATCTCTGTTGGAGAAATCACCTCACAATTGTCGCAGTTGATCGTCCAGCCAACTCTAAGGCAGAAGCTCATTAACGCTCAGCAAAGTGACCCTTACCTCGTTGAGAAGGTTAACTAGTTAGCAGGTCAAGGCGACGAATTCTCGTTATCATCGGAAAACAGTCTGCTTTACTAGGGACGTTTATATGTGCCTGCAAGTGGCGAACTTAAGAGCGAACTATTGTCAGAAGCTCACAACTCTCCCTTCTCTGTTCACTCTGGCAGCACTAAGATGTTCCAAAATTTGATACGTTGCTACTGGTGGCATAACATGAAAAGGAGGTGACGGACTATGTCAGTAAATGCTTGGTGTGCCAACAAGTGAAAGCCCTAAGGCAGAAGCCAACAGGGCTATTGCAGCCCCTAAGCATCCCAGAGTGGAAGTGGGAGAACATATCTATGGATTTCGTTGGAGGATTACCACGGACGGTTTTGGGCCATACAGTGATCTGGGTCATAAGTGACAGACTTACCAAGTCCGCACACTTCTTCCCAGGCAAGCCTACCTTTTCAGTGAGTAAGTGGGCACAGATCTACTTGAAAGAGGTGGTAAGGTTGCACGGGGTGCCAGTTTCTATAGTATCAGACAGGGACCCGCGGTTCACTTCTAAATTTGGAAAAGCCTCCAGTCAGCTTTGGGCACTCGGTTGGATTTCAATATGACCTTCCACCCATAGACTGATGGCCAGACGAAACGATTGAACCAAACATTGGAGGACATGCTGTGCGCTTGTGCCTTGGATTTCCCTGGAAGTTTGAACTCCTACCTGCACCTCATGGAATTCGCTTACAACAACAGCTACCAGGCTACTATTGGCATGACGCCATTTAAAGCCTTGTATGGAAAATGTTGCAGATCTCCAGTTTGTTGGGATGAAGTGGGAGAGCGGAGATTGTAGTGCCAGAGTTGGTGCAAATGTCGAATGAGGCTATCTAGAAAATCAAGACTCACATGCAGACAGCATAGAGCAGGTAGAAGATTTACGCTGACACTAGACGCAAGGATCTGGAGTTGATGCGGGAGATAACGTGTTCTTAAAGGTGGCCTCTATGAAGGGTGTCTTGATGTTTGGAAGGAATGGGAAGCTAAGTCCCCGTTTCATAGGGTCGTTCGAGATTTTGGAAAAGATTGGCCCCGTGGCTTATCGGTTGGCGTTATCACCGTCTCTCGATGCAGTCCACAATGTGTTTCACGTCTCCATGCTGAGGAAGTATGTCACCGACCCTTCTCACATAGTAGACTATGAACCCCTACAATTGAGGGAAGACCTGAGCTACGAGGAGGAACCCATCGAAATTTTGGCGAAGGAAGTGAAAACCTTGCGCAAGGAAATAGAATTAGTGATGGTTTTATTGCAGAACCGTGGTTTCAAGGAAGCAACGTGGGAATAGAAGGATGAAATAAGATCGAAGTATCCTAAGTTCTTTCAGGATTAGGACTTTCGGGGACGAAAGTCTTCTCAAGGAAGGGAGAGTATAACGACCCGAAATTTTAGGTAAATATACCCTTCTTCCCTCTTTATTGTGCACCGTTCTTTCATTAAGACATTTGGAGGAAGTTGAAAGGTGATTTTTTTTTAAATAATAATAAAAAATAAATAAATAATTAAATATTTAGGTGAAGGGGAGCATTAAGGGAGATTGGGTTTTTGGTCATTAAAAGGAAAAGGGAATTGGTTTGGGAAATATTTTATTGTGGGTTATTTATTGACCTGGGTTGCGTGATAGGTAAAACAAAAAAAAGAGGGGAAGAAGAAAAAGTCAAATATCTCTCATCATCACCTTTTCGTCAGCTGTCGTCTGCACCCCTTCGTCACAGCCGCCACCCTTCGCCATCATCACAGTCCTCATCGCCATCATCACAGTCCTCATCGTTGCATCATCACAGTCATCAACGCTGCATCATCATAGTCCCCATCGCCGCATTGTCCCAACCCTCCTCGTGCCGCATCGCCTCAACCCTCATCGTGCCGCATCATCACAACCCTCATTGCGCTGCATCATCACAGTTTTCATCGCCGCGTCGTCTCAGCCCTCTCTGCGCCACGTCGTCACAGCCTTTATAGCACATTGCCTCAGTGTAAGGAAGTCACGGCTTTGCACAGTCAGTCTCGTTTAGTCTCGCTGTCTCGCTCAGTCTCGCTGTCTTGTTCTCGTAGGTAAGGGACTTACTACCAGGACTAGTGATGCCTAATGCCCAGTTATGTTACTGAATATTTATTGTGTCGCTTGTAACTATTTGCCTCGACTAATTATTGCTTAAACTGTTCCGGTTATGCCAAGTCATGTAGCTTGAATGCGATGTGGTTATGCTTACGTGCCTGTGATATTGCGAATCTATGCGATGAACTAGTTACGCCATGACATGTTATTGTAGGTTATCCTATTTGTTGTGCCCTGTACCCCTAGACGTACTGTGCCTACGATAGGTGTCCCTCGAGATCACTACCTATGTTTATGTTTACAAATGTGATCACTGCGTACCCTCGAGTCATTTCCTATGCTTATGCCTATGCCTATGCCTATGTCGGGTACATGGGCGCACACGACAAAAAGGATAATAACTAGGCCCAGTAGTGGGTCTCTTACTGAGTATGACTACTCACCCTTTCCCATGTTTTTTTTTTCAGGTAAAGGACGGGGTGGCCAGGCGTATGATCGAGGGAATCCGTGATCGTACCATGGGATCGTCCTCATCGCTTCCGCACCTTAGCCTAGGGTATAGCGTATGGAACATGTAGGGTAGCAGTATTCGTTATTTATAGCGTCCTGTTAGGCCATTATAGTCGTGGTACCGTTCGAGTTCCGACTTGGAGGCCAAGGACATCTTAACGGTGCTTCCTCAATCAAGAACTTCTTTTCAGTAGAGTTTCTCTTTCTGTACACTCTTGCTTTTTATATATTGTTTGAACATGTTGCTTCAAGCTATGAGTGGCTAAAATCTTTGGTTTTACGGTTTTGATGAATTGTTTATGAAGTTATGTTGATATTGTAGACTCTTTATGGTTTTGTTGTAATGATTATGCTTTTCTTTGTTATTGTTCTTAAATTCTTGTTGAATGGGCATGTTTGAATGTTAGGTTAGAGGTATGGTTGAAAGATTGTACATCTAACTAGATCTATAACAAAACTAGATCTATAACAAAGAATTGTTGTTAATCTCTCATGAAAATAGTTAGGTTAACAATGAAAGTTGCTAAAGACTTCTCTTAATGCCATGTAATTTGTATTGGTTTCAAGAAATTAGTAATCAATTGAGTTGCACGAGAAAAGGCTATTTTTTAAGGAAAATATCTTGGATTTATGTTTCTAGACTTAAGCATAAGAATTGCAATAAAATCCACATATTGCATAATGAAGTAAACAAGGATTCATTACCCTAGAACTCTCACTGACTCTCGTGTTTCTTATTTACTTGCTTTCCTTTTTAGTTTTATTTCCAAAATCACAACCTAAATTCCAATCCTCAAATAAAGTTGATTCAATTATAGAATAGCTAAGTAACTTAAACCTTCACAATTGGATCCTCAGTAGAATGATATTCGGACTTCACCGTCTTATATCTTGACCCGTACACTTGCGGTTAACACGGAAAGTGCGCATCACTAATTTATCAATTAGGACAATTTAATTTTGGCCTTTCCAATTAAATTAATTAGGTGCCAAGTATAACAAATTTAGTAATGAAAAACCAAGGAATGAGAACATCGAACAAAGAAACTCCCTCCAACCCAAGCTAGAGTTTTCTCCAATTGAATTTTACTCCACTTTTAATTTTTGCACTTTACTTGGTGCAATTTAATTTTTCTTGCAATCAACTTTTTCACAAAACCCCCCTTCGGCTACTTAAATTGAAAACTGTCCAATTGTGAGATTCATAGTGCTCCCTGTGTTTGACCCGACTTGCCACTATTACTGTTGGTAAAGTTAGGTAAATTTATTTGGCACGACATTGGGCAACAAATTCAGTCCACCAGTTTCCAATCAATTGGGCTAGGCATAGATAAGAACCTAAAATTACGTTTTAATATCTTGATGATCGAAGTTACTTTGGTCCACTCCAATCCGCTAAGCTAGAATGTCTTTATCAATTGACTTTCTATCTTTACTTTCTTGCATTTTATTTTCATGTAATTCCTATCGTATGCTTCATACCAACCCCCCCTCTTTATACTTTAACTAAAGGTGAGCTTCGAGGAACTAATCTTCTGTGCTTCCCTGCAGATCGACTCGACCTTGCCACTAATATTATGCTTTAATAATAATAGTTGTAAAAATCGGTAATTATAAATATTATTTGATTGGTCTTCTGGGAGCAACACCAAAAAGGCTTACGTCACAAATATAGTCTTAACATCTGACTATGGCAATATTAATTCCTATAGAATATTTTCTTTCTTCATTTGAAATTTTCTTATAGATTTATTATACGTGATATTTTCCTTATCGGAGACGATGCTAATTATTTTTGATTGAGGTGTTTATTTTCTTTCTTAGCCTCGGTTTATAAAAGGAGATTAATGGTGATCATTTAGGGTCGCCGCATTTGTTTATTGTAAAAAGAGAATTTCTATTCATGGTGGCCAAGATGTGCAACATTGTGTTTTGTTCTTTGCTCACTTTATTTCATTGTTCAACTTCATCATTCAACGAGAGCAAAATCTTGAAGATAATTTTTGTCTTAGGGGGAGCCTAAGATATCTCTACAGAGAAGGGATTCTCGGTCTTAGGGGGATTTTCGGTCTTGATAAGGATTTCTCCATCTTAGGGGACCTAAGATTCATCAGTGAAGGGAGTGTTGAGATTTATGTCCTAAAGCCTTGTAATTTATTAGTTGATTAATTTAATTATTAATTATACAATATTAATTTATCCATTAAATGGAAAAATCTAAAGTTATTGCATGAAGTCTTGAACATGTATGTAAATGACATACGAGTGGATCATGTTCAAGAAATAACTTAAAAGGTCTCCAGTGTATGGATAAGATTGGGTACCTTATCCTAGTGATACTGCGGGTACGACCCACCTTGTAATTGTTATAAGAGTTGTAAGTGTTACAAATGATTTGATCTAAATCGTTCATGAGGAGACATGTGAGTAGGAGTATCCTATATAAAGAGTTTGTATAAGACCGAACCACAAAATGATTAATCTCTCTTTATAACACTGTTGATTGAAAATATTAACTTTTCATAGGATGACCATAAATAACTCGATATCAATTATGAGTGGGTTATGGACTCCTGTCTATGAGGACAATCCTTTGATTTGTATGGGTGAGAGTGGCTCATGTGGCCAATTCAATAAGCCTACCATTTTAGAGATTTGTCTAAGTAGGGAGTTGGGAACATAACTATACAAAATGGAGTTTGCTCCTTCCCGTCCTCAAGGAAAGTAGATAAATTTCTCTCTTAGGTGCTGAATCCAAGTCTTGAACAAGGGATCCCTCCCTCTCATTGGCCAAAGAGGGATTTGTTTATGGTAAGATCATAAACAGGTTGTTCATTAGAGGATTAGTAGGGCTTAAGGGGAAATAAGTAATTATAGGGGTAAAACGATAATTTTGACCCAACTATAATTACAAGCAATTTGTGAAGGGTCTACAGATTGATGATTGGTTATATCCATGGACATAAAAATATCTACAATGCAAAGAGTACAATTATGGATCTTTAGTGGAGTGGCCCACATTTAATGAATGTTAATTAAGTTAATTAAGGAGTTTAATTAAGGGTTATTTTCAAATATAACAAACTAAGCCAAACTATTTACAAATATAGAAAAATTTCATTGTTTATCCGCGAAGACTATGATAAACATCTATCGCTTGAGTGGTAGACTGCGATAAACTTCTATCACTTAAGCGATATAAGTCTATCGCAGTCTACCGATGATAGAAAGTAAAATTTTTCTATATTTATAAATAGTTTGATGTTTTTTCTATGTATAATAATTTTTCTTTAATTATTTAATTTTGATTCAATGGAGCTTCTAATCTATAAATCCATAAGGTCCCCTTTCTAGCTCACCATGGACCAACAAGGATCAACTATATTGAAAGAAAAATTTGAAATGTTAAAATTTATAAGGAAAAATATTAGTTGTATTTGATACAATTAATTACATGATTTATTATAAAGTTTATTTGAATAAGATTCAAATTATAACTTTATAATAGGGAAAATTAATTTATTTGAATATGATTCGAATGATCAATTATTTATTTAGATGAAATCTATATAAATAAATAGAGGGAGAATTAATTAATTAATTTGAATTGGATTCAAATAATTAATTATTTATTTTGAATGAGATTCACATTAAAGTTTCTGTAGAAAATAAATATTTAAATATGATTTAAATATTTTAAACCATTATGAGATATTATTTAGGTAGATATTTATTAATATTGGATATTTTTAAATATTTAATTTAAAATCTCTGCACATGAGTTATCCCAATAGAATTAGGAGTAACCCATAGAGTTCTATAAATAAGGCCCTCAAGAGCCCTCATAAAACACACTCTACAGCATAATCTCTACAGTCATTCTGTAGAAATTTTTCTCTCAAGAAAATTCTCCCAAATTTTTAGAGAAAGGATCTCTAAAAATTCTTCTTCCCCGTTCCCTCTCATCTTTTAAGAGCGGTTCCTACAAGCCAGATCCTTGCAAGAGTCATAGCAAGGAAGATCTCGTGGAAAAAGGAAGACATAAGGAGAAGACTACCGGTTCGACAAGAAGATTTTGTTGCATTTATGGATCGACAAAGGTGTCTTTTTCTTCTAGTTTTTGTATCTTTAATTCTTTCAAGAAATAAAATAACGTGATCACAAATTTATGTCGGGATTTAATTCCCTTCAGGGAGTTCATTGAGGTTGCAAGGAAGATAATCATGCTGAGAGGAGTCTCGCACACTGTCGGAAGCCAAAATGTTTTTCACTAATATTATTACATTTAGGGGGAGCTTAAGTACAATTGAGGAGTCTCACACCTAGGGGGAGCCTAGGTGTTTAGCAAGTTAAGCTCTACAAGAGACACTGCAGAAGTCGATATTTTATAGATAAATACTTTGTTATAAACGCTTACCTCTTTACAATTAGTGGATTATCTTTCTTGGGCACACTGACTCTCAGCCATAGGCGTGGTTTATCGCCGAACTAGGTTACCAACTCCTGTGTGCAATTACTCTTTTACTTGTGGTTAGTTTAGTTGGTTGTTATAGTGTTTATGTTTGTGCTTTCTTTTTAACATCCGTAAGTAAGTGACGAGTCATCTTATAACTTTTTCAATTATAAACTAGAGTGAAATAAGACAAAAATACAAGAGAAAAGATAGAGAGAATGAGAAAGTAGAGAGAATGAGAAAGTAGAGAGTAAATGTGTCATATCTCGATTGTGATGTGTTTACAAATATTCTTTGCAACTTCTATTTATAAAGTCCTGAGGATATAGTGATTATAAGAACTAAACATAAAGAGAAGATAAGAAAGTTAAGGAGGTCAATAGAGACATTAATAGGTAAATGTGTAACCTATAGAGGTTATGTGTTAGACCCCAAAGGCAAATACGCTTTCACCCGTGACATTCACATATTTCAATATTTATAATAGTAAGCATGTATTTTGGTTTGTGTATAACTATTTAGGTCCATTTAATAATTGTTTGATTTTTAATTTGTTAGAGTTGTGTTTTTCTTCATAATTTTTATCTTTTATAGTTTTTCATTTTTTCTCTATAAACATTTAAATTTTTAGCCAAATTTTAAAACTACTTGTTTAGTTTTCAGAACTTGAATGTTGAAAATATTCTTAAAAAGTAGGGAACATAACAAATAAGTCCTTAAGTGGAAAAATTGTGTTTATATACTCAGTTTTCAAAAACGAAAAAACCAAAGCCCTATTTAGTAACCATTTTGTTTTTAGTTTTTAGTTTTGAAATTTATGGTTATTTCTCTTAAATTCCTTATCATGGTTTTCACTTTCTTTAAAAGAAACATTTGAATTCCTAGTCAAAATCTAAAAACACAAAAACCTTAAATAAGAACCATAAAAGAAAAAGTATGTTATTTTCCTTCAAATTATTTGACCTTTTTTAAAATTTGTAGACTTTCTTTTCAATAATATGTTTATAAATTCTCAAAAACATTTATTTTATGTTCTGCACATTTAAAGTGTAGCTAATTTAAACCGTAGATAGTCGAACAAGACACCACTTATCATTTCTGTAACGACCTTACCCCTTAATGATTAACACGTCGCTACTTCATGCATGACCATTTAGTAAAAATATTGGGACTAAGAGACACGGTTTGGTACACTTTAAATAGACTTGATCAATCTATAAAACAACTGAACTTCATAATAGATTATTTGAGTAAAATGCAATAGCGGGGTACCCCTCAAATAGATAGACAAAGTTTCAAGAAAGAAATCGGAACACAACGGTAACAAGACAATTAATTAACGGTTCAATACACGCAAATGCTACTACCCTACGACTCTAGTACACTATACCCTAGGCTACGGTGCGGAAGTAGTGTGACAATCCCATAGTACGATCATGGATTTCCTCGACCATGTGTCGGGCTACCATGCTCCTTGCTTGAGAGAAAAACAAAGAAAAGGGTGAGCAATTAAGTTAAGTAAGGGGCCCACTACTGGACCTAGCTATCACCCTATCTGTCGTGTGCACCCGTGTACCCGGCATAGGCATAAGCATAGGAAGCGACCCGAGGGTACGCAATGTTACATTTACATCCTAAGCATAGGTGGTGATCTCGAGGGACACTCTTCATAGCGTAGTACATTAGGGGTACGGAGCACGATAAGTGAGATAACCTATATCATGTCATAGCATAACTGGTTCATTTCAGAGTTTCACAGAGGCACAGATGCATAATCATGCGTACATTTCATACGAGTTACAATCTTATCATATCGAAGCAGTCACCGAAACCAACATCAAGGCAAAAGTTACACAGCGACATTTAATAGTTTAATAGCACAATTAGACATTCAGGCAACACTTAAAGTCCGGTAGTAAGTCCCTTATCTGCGAGACTTAGCGAGAGCGATACCGAGCGAGGCAGCGATACTGAGCGATACCGAGCAAGGCAGCGATACTGAGCTACTCCCCTACGCTACGGCAGTGAGCTGCGAGGACTGTGTCGACGCGTCGCGGAGAGAGCTGAGGCGATGAAGACTAAGACGATGCGACGATGAAATGACGTGGCGCTAGACTAATGATGCGGTAGTGAACTGATGCGGTACGGCTACTGATGTAGCAATGTACTGATGTGGCGACGGTTACTGATGCGGCGACGGCTACTGATGCGGTAATGAACTGATGCGGTAATGGCTACTGATGCGATAATGTACTGATAACCGTGGCGATGAGTACCACAATGGCAGCGACGAGTACCACAATGGCGGCGACGATGAGTGCTGAAAGTGACGGCGGGAATAAGGGCTGAAGGTGTTGTGCGAAAAATGGCTGCCAAAGAGGGTTAGGCCTTTTGCTTTCCTCCTTTCCCCTTCTCCCTTTTCTCCTAAAAACGCCCCGCGGTCCACTCACCCGGGGATCTTTCCTCAATCGACGCCGACTTCTCCTGTTGACCAACTCCCAACCCCACTTCACGCGCCTGCCAAAATTCTTATTATCAATTTTTATTTATTTATTTATTTATCTTTATATATATACATATATATTTATATTTATATTTACCTAGTTTTGGGCCGTTACAATTTCCAAAAGCTAAGGATTGAATCTTCCTTCCTGTAATATTCGTAAATTGAAAATTTAGACTAAAGACTAATAAGTTCTCTAAAACATTAAAAAAAAAAAAAAAACACAAATAGAAATATTAATCACAAGATCTATGAACAACTTAATCATTAATTTAAATCAAGTTTACAAATTTATTGGTTTATAAAAAAATATCTATGGATATTAATATTTTATTGACATATACATAATTATGATATTTGGATTAAATATAAATTTCGGACTGGGGAGATATTTTAATCCTTGTGGATGCGTATTTGTAATAAAAAATATATTTTTGTTTAAAAATGTATAGAAGAGAAAAATAGAGTGAAAAGGAGAGGAGTGAACGATGAAGTTGAGAGCCAAGCAAGTCATAGTGGGGACCATTCTCTAATTCTTATTCTTGTGGCCAAAAATGTAGGGCTATTATCCCCATGCACTACCTCACGCTTTTTCTTTTTTCTTTTCTTTTCTTTTATATTTATATAATGTCTTTTCGTAATTGACAATATTTATTTTAATTATAAATGAAAATAAAAAAATTAATATTTCCATACATATGAAAAAAGAAGGATTAAAAAAAAGTAGAAAAATGATGTCCTCAACACCAGAATCCAAAAAATTCATGTTTTTAGGGTACATCTAAAACTCTTAAGATTTCATCCGTAAAGACATCTTAGATGCTTAGGAATCTCCAGATGCCCAAACATCTTGCATTATCGCAAAACAAACTTAATTAGTAATTCAAATGTCTACTCCATCACCTCCTAAAACATGAGTCTTCTAGATTCTCATACTGAGTATATATATATATATATATATATATATATATATATATTATAATTAAAATAAATAATGTCAACTATGTATTTCAATTTTTTTTTTTAATTTTTTAAAGAAAGATATTCAAATTTAAATTAATATTTGTTTTACTAAAATATCTTAAATTAGTAATAAATTATTTGTTGAAAAAAATAACATTAGGTAAATTTATAAAAAAATATCTTAAATATATTAATAAAAATACTATACTATATAAGTTCACATTATATTAAATTAATTATAAATTAATAGACAGTCATAAGGTCATTCTTGGAACATTATATAAATTTAAAACATTCGGAGTAGAAATCCTACAAAACAAACACACTTTAACAAGTATTCTCATATATCTTAAAAAATATTCCTAAAAAAAAAAAAATCTTAAGGATTATGAACATTTTTGATTCTGGACATTTATAGTTTTGGGCATCTAAATATCTTAATTATCTACGTTCCCAAAAAATAAATAATCTCTTAGTTATTAAATTTTGAGCTTTGTTTCAATTTAATCCCTAAGTTTCAAGTTTTATATTTTTTAACATCATTTTTTTTAGTAATATACTCCCAACTTTTGGCGTCAATGCCTATTAATTAATTTAATTAATTAAGAAGTAAATTTTTAAAATTAATTTTAATAGTGAAATTATTTATAATTATAATTTTCTTAATTTTTTAAAATTAATGTGTAAAAGTGAATATTTAATGAAAAATCGAGATTAATAGTGTAAATCTGGGAACTTAAAGAACTAAATTGAAGCAAAATTTAAATTTTAAGGTAAAATTGTAATGTATTAAATCTAAACACCCGATACGAACCGGTAAAAGCAAAAA